>JAAQRG010286312.1:0-13851 GCA_011634625.1 Babylonia areolata
TAAGCTGTAAATGGTTTCGCAGTCCACTCACTGATTATCCTCTGCAGGAGCCTGGTCAAACTGGATCAGCCGTCGCACTTTCTCTTTCGGCAGTCCATGGCTGGACAAGTCCATGCGTCGCTTGCATGCCGCTGATACTGTGGCGTTGATGCTGCGGAGCTTGTCAGACGACTGCAGAAACAAATGGCTCACCGGTCATGTACTGATTAACCATGAGTTGCATTATCACCACCACTATAAAGATAAGCTGTCTCATAACACTGATGAAGAGAAAACTGGCTAGAAACAGTGTCAACCGGTCATGTACTGATTAACCATGAGTTGCATTATCACCACCACTATAAAGATAAGCTGTCTCATAACACTGATGAAGAGAAAACTGGCTAGAAACAGTGTCAACCGGTCATGTACTGATTAACCATGAGTTGCATTATCACCACCACTATAAAGATAAGCTGTCTCATAACACTGATGAAGAGAAAACTGGCTAGAAACAGTGTCAACCGGTCATGTACTGATTAACCATGAGTTGCATTATCACCACCACTATAAAGATAAGCTGTCTCATAACACTGATGAAGAGAAAACTGGCTAGAAACAGTGTCAACCGGTCATGTACTGATTAACCATGAGTTGCATTATCACCAC
Source organism: Babylonia areolata (assembly GCA_011634625.1). Lineage (NCBI taxonomy): Eukaryota > Metazoa > Mollusca > Gastropoda > Neogastropoda > Buccinidae > Babylonia > Babylonia areolata. The sequence continues at coordinate 649 of JAAQRG010286312.1, forward strand.
CACTATAAAGATAAGCTGTCTCATAACACTGATGAAGAGAAAACTGGCTAGAAACAGTGTCAACCGGTCATGTACTGATTAACCATGAGTTGCATTATCACCACCACTATAAAGATAAGCTGTCTCATAACACTGATGAAGAGAAAACTGGCTAGAAACAGTGTCACAATACTCTTGCCGAGAAACCGACTAGCAAATGTGTTATAATACTCTTGCAGAGAACGTGGACTGAAACTGTGTTTTAATACTCTAGAAAATGGCTAGAAACTGCATTATATTGCTGAAGAAAACTGATCAGAAACTGTGTTATAATACTCTTGAAGACAAAGGTGGCAGAACGCTTGAGATAATTCTAGAAACTGCATTATATTGCTGAAGAAAATTGATTAGAAACTGTGTTATAATACTCTTGAAGAAAAAGGTGGCAGAATGCTGACACTTATCTGCTGATACAAAGAGTCCACGAGGGTCTGGGTTCAAATCCCACTCTCTCCCTTTCTCCCAAGTTTTACTGGAAAATCAAACTGAGTGTCTTGTAATTTGGACGAGACAATAAACCTATGTGCAGCATGCATTTGGCGCACTGAAAAAGAACCCATGGCAACAAGAGTATTGCCCTCTGGCAAAATTTTCTTGTAAACCCCCCCCCCCTTCCCCCCCACTCTGATAGGCACAAATATATATGCATGCACTCAATGACTAAGCGTGTTGGGTTATGCTGCTGGTGAGGCATCTGCCTAGCAGGTGTGGTGTCACGTATATGGATTTGTCCAAACGCAGTGACGCCTATTTGAGAAAATGAAACTGAAGAGAAACTGACTAAAAAAACTGTGATACAGTACTCACTGACCAAATACTCTTCAAGAGAAACTGACCAGAAACTGTTACACAACTCCAGAAAAGAATTATAGTACTCTCGAACAGAAACTTGCTGGAAACTGCTACATGTTTCAATATTCTTGAAGAGAAACAGGAAAAGTGCAAAATAATAATATACCCTTGAAGAGTAACAGACTAGAAAATGTTTTAATACTCCTAGTGAATTACAGTACTCTCAGACAAAAACTGACAAGAAATATTGTTATATTACTGTTTAAGAAAATGGGACTAGAAACTGTGTACTAATACTCTTACACAGAAATGGTCTAGAAACTGCTTTGCAGTACTCTTGACAAGAAACTGTTATAAAACTCTTGAAGAGATACTGTTATAATTATCTTAATAAGAAACTGTCTAGAAACTGTGTTAGAACACCACTTAAGAGAAACTAAGACAGGTGAATTAGTAGAAGAAAATATGAAATGGTAACAGTAGAATCTAACATCTCTTAACGTTAACAGTTCAAGAGAAAATAAAAATGATAAAGAGAAAACCCACAACTGGCTTCATCATCTCTCAGTTTAAATGATAAAGAAGTATCTTATATATATATTACAGAAAAAAAAGTTCCTACCTACTCTACATGGAGCTGTGTTGTTTTTAACAAGGGAAGAAAATAACTGTGTCCACCTTTTGCATCAGCTTGTCAGCTAGTGTATGTAATTCATCTTTTTCCTTTGATGCATACTTTAATAACTCTTTTTAACAACAAAGAAACCATAGGTCTTTTTAATTAATGAAACGTAAGGAGACAAAAGAAGAACAAAGAAAAGTCAAAGTGAGTGTTTTTATGTGTGACTGAAACCTGACTGAATGACACAGGAAATAAATGATGAGCGCCCAAAGGCTGCTGTCAGTCGGCTCTACCCAGGAAGGCAACCTGTTGTGCAAGGACTGTAAAGTGCTTGGAGCTTGGTCTCGGATTGATGATAGGCACTATATAAGTATCCATCTTATCATCATCATCACGTGGTCCACTATCACTCATAGCAAGTCAACTAATAAGAGTACACTTGTACAGTGTTTTCAAACATACGAAACCACTTTATAATAACATGTCAGATATAAACCACGCAAGCACACACAAAAGAATATGCATACACACACTCAAGAACACACACAACCACACACACAACTGACCACATACTCAAGAACACCACCACACACACACACATGAAAGAAATGTGGATCCACAAAAGACAGGGAGGATACCCACCCCAGGCCGGTCCCCAAAGCAGTACAGTGTGCGAGACATGGGGGTGAGCTGGCTGGGTGAGCGAGGGGCCTTGAAGGGGGATTCCTTCAGTGGAGAGATCAGGAAATTCTTTCTGCCCACCACACTGCAACACAGTTCAAATGACTTGGCGTTACAACCAAAGTCTGAACTGCAAAGAGGCAAGTATCTAATAGTTCAAATCCATGTTTCTCTGCAAAGTGAAGCACACCAGGAATACAAAATGAACACTGACTTTACTCCAAACCCATAATGTAGAAATCGTGACAGTCTTGCACGTATCACAAACACCCATGATGTATCTCACATATCAGACAAAATGCGTCACACACACCCATGATGTATCCCACACATCAGACAAAATATCACACACACCCATGATGTATCCCACACATCAGACAAAATATCACACACACCCATGATGTATCCCTCACATAAGACAAAAAAAATATATATCACACACACCCATGATGTATCTCACACATCAGACAAAATATATCTCACACACACCCATGATGTATCTCACACATCAGACAAAATACATCACCCCCCACCCCGCGATGTATCTCACACAGACAAAATATATCACACACACCCATGATGTACCTCACACAGCAGACAAAATATATCACACACACACCCATGATGTATCCCACATATCAGACAAAATATATCACACACACCCATGATGTATCCCACACATCAGACAAAATATATCACACACACACCCATAATGTATCCCACACATGAGGCAAAATATATCACACACACCCATGATGTATCTCACACATCAGACAAAATATATCACACACACACCCATGATGTATCCCACACATCAGACAAAATATATCACACACACCCATGATGTATCCCTCACATCAGACAAAATGTATCACACACACACACACCCATGATGTATCTCACACATCAAACAAAATGTCACCCACCCACCAATGATGTATCCCACACATCAGACAAAATGTATCACACACACACACACCCATGATGTATCCCACACATCAGACAAAATATATCACACACACCCATGATGTATCCCTCACATCAGACAAAATGTATCACACACACACACACCCATGATGTATCTCACACATCAAACAAAATGTCACCCACCCACCAATGATGTATCCCACACATCAGACAAAATGTATCACACACACACACACCCATGATGTATCCCACACATCAGACAAAATATATCACACACACCCATGATGTATCCCTCACATCAGACAAAATGTATCACACACACACACACCCATGATGTATCTCACACATCAAACAAAATGTCACCCACCCACCAATGATGTATCCCACACATCAGACAAAATGTATCACACACACACACACCCATGATGTATCCCACACATCAGACAAAATATATCACACACACCCATGATGTATCCCTCACATCAGACAAAATGTATCACACACACACACACCCATGATGTATCTCACACATCAAACAAAATGTCACCCACCCACCAATGATGTATCCCACACATCAGACAAAATATCACACACACACACACACACGATGTATCTCACACATCAGACAAAATATATCACTCACACACATGATGTATCTCACACATCAGACAAAATATATCACTCACACCCATGATGTATCTCACACATCAGGCAAAATATATCACACACACACACCCATGATGTATCTCACACATCAGACAAAATATATCACACACACCCATGATGCATCTCACACATCAGACAAAATACATCACACACACACACATGTATCTCACACATCAGATAAAATATATAACACTCCCATGATATATCTCACACATCAGACAAAATATATCGCACACACCCATGATGTATCCCACACATCAGACAAAATATATCGCACACACCCATGATGTATCCCACACATCAGACAAAATATATCACACACACCCATGATGTATCTCACACATCAGACAAAATATATCGCACACACCCATGATGTATCCCTCACATCAGACAAAATATATCATACACACCCATGTATCTCACACATCAGACAAAATACATCGCACACCCCCATGATGTATCTCACACATTAGACAAAATATATCACACACACCCATGATGTATCCCACACATCAGACAAAATATATCACACACACCCATGATGTATCCCACACATCAGACAAAATATATCACACACACACACACCCATGATGTATCTCACACATCAGACAAAATACATCACACACACCCATGATGTATCTCACACATCAGACAAAATATATCACACACACCCCTATGATGTATCCCACACATCAGACAAAATATATCACACACACCCATGTATCTCACACAACAGACAAAATACATCACACACAGCACCAGACTGAAGTCCAGGACTCAACCCAGATTAGACGGCAACGTCTCTTCACCATGGTCTGACTGACCGTGAGAAGGTGTTCCTCTACATGGTGAAGACTCCAAGGCAGGAATTCTTCTGTTTCCATGGGATGCAACTACCACGTTCACTGGTGTACATACAAGTGGGCTTTTATGTGCAAAACCATTTTCACCCTGCCATATAGGCAGCCATATTCCATTTTCAAGGGTACCACTGCTGGGAATGTTCTCATTTTCATAACCCATCGAAAACTGACATGGATCATAGGATCTTTAACATATCTAATTTTATCTTCTACATGCATATACACACAAAGGGGTTAAGACACTAGCAGGTCTGCACATATTCTGACCTGGGAGATTTTTTTTGGATTTAAAAAACAACAACAAAAAAACCTCCTCTTTCACCAACAAGGTGCGCTGTTACTGGGGAATGAATTCCGGAAATTCAGACAAGAATTGTGCGCTTTAAACCATCCGGCTGCCGCACCTGTTGTACACGGATTAAACAGTACACACACACACACACACACAAAACAACAAGTATCCTGTACCTGTAGGCAGGTGAGGCAGGCTGTGGAGAAACACGCTGAGGAACTGGTGACAAGGTGGGAGCCTGGCAAACATAATCATTCCTGTTTGAAGAATCCCACTTCCACAATTCATGCATTTTGATTTTCAACATCTTGTGGGAGCCTGGCAAACATAATTATTCCTGTCTGAAGAATCCCACTTCCACAATTCATGCATTATGATTTTCAACATCTTGTGGGAGCCTGGCAAACATAATTATTCCTGTCTGAAGAATCCCACTTCCACAATTCATGCATTATGATTTTCAACATCTTGTGGGAGCCTGGCAAACATAATTATTCCTGTCTGAAGAATCCCACTTCCACAATTCATGCATTATGATTTTCAACATCTTGTGGGAGCCTGGCAAACATAATTATTCCTGTCTGAAGAATCCCACTTCCACAATTCATGCATTATGATTTTCAACATCTTGTGGGAGCCTGGCAAACATAATTATTCCTGTCTGAAGAATCCCACTTCCACAATTCATGCATTATGATTTTCAACATCTTGTGGGAGCCTGGCAAACATAATTATTCCTGTCTGAAGAATCCCACTTCCACAATTCATGCATTATGATTTTCAACATCTTGTGGGAGCCTGGCAAACATAATTATTCCTGTCTGAAGAATCCCACTTCCACAATTCATGCATTATGATTTTCAACATCTTGTGGGAGCCTGGCAAACATAATTATTCCTGTCTGAAGAATCCCACTTCCACAATTCATGCATTATGATTTTCAACATCTTGTGGGAGCCTGGCAAACATAATTATTCCTGTCTGAAGAATCCCACTTCCACAATTCATGCATTATGATTTTCAACATCTTGTGGGAGCCTGGCAAACATAATTATTCCTGTTTGAAGAATCCCACTTCCACAATTCATGCATTATGATTTTTAACATCTTGTGGGAGCCTGGCAAACATAATTATTCCTGTCTAAAGAACTCCCACTTCCACAATTCACGCATTATGACTCAACATTTAGTGGGAGCATGGCAAAACAATTATCAAAATGTAAAGAACTCCCATTTTCATAATACACATGTGCATTATGATTTTCAGCATCTTGTGGGAGCCTGGCAGAACACAACTATTCAAATCTAAAGAACTCGCGCTTCCACTATACAAATGTTATTTTAAGTATCTTTTGTCATGACTGTCATCATCACTCACTCCTGAAATCTAACAAAAGCATGTTAAATACAATGCACAATCACCAAACACAACATGTTCTCCCACACCTTAGATGCCCACCAATTGTGACAGTTTCATTCCTAAGCCCTCTCTCACCACAAATGCCCACCAATTGTGACAGTTTAATTCCTAAGCCCTCTCTCACCACAAATGCCCACCAATTGTGACAGTTTCATTCCTAAGCCTTCTCTCACCACAGGTGTCCACCAATTGTGACAGTTTAATTCCTAAGCCCTCTCTCACCACAAATGCCCACCAATTGTGACAGTTTAATTCCTAAGCCCTCTCTCACCACAAATGTCCACCGATTGTGACAGTTTCATTCCTAAGCCCTCTCTCAAACGCATGCTTCTCTTCAGTGACTGCATACAATGACAACATACTTCTTTAATATTATCAGTGAACTCAAGTAACTGGGAAAGCACTGCGTCTGCACATATTAACACTGACATTTCTTCAACCTTCAGACCTGTCTAAATGCGACCAGTGTAATGACAGCCCAAATTAAAACTGATTCTGCACTTCTAAAGTCCTCTTTCACACATCAGCACGCTACTTTAAAATTCCCTCCCTGGCACATTAATTTGAAATCTGCTAATTACTATTACTACTTCTGGGTTCATGGGCTGCGACTCCTACATTCACTCATGTACACAAGTGGGCTTTACGAGTATGTCCTGGTCTCCACAGCCCTCCAAACGCTGACATGGATTACGGGATCTTTTACACACATATCTGATCTTCTGCATTCTTATACACATGAAGGGGGTTCAGGCACAAGCAGGTATGCTCATCTGTTGACCTGGGAGATAAGAAAAATCTCCACCCTTTACCCCATCAGGTGCTGCAAATGGGATCTGAACCCAGGACCCTCAGATTGAAAGTCCTAAGTTTTTATCACTTGGATGTTGCACCCACGCTATCTGCTAACGAGTTCACATATATTAAGGTGACAAGGGTTACTGCAATGCTGAACACTGTCAAAGTGTCTCAGCAGCATTGCAGGGTCTCTTCTGGTGGCCTCATAGCCACCAGACACTGACAATTCTCTGTGGACTGCTGGTATGGGGACTAGAGCAGGCAAGCATGTGGGAGTGGCTGTGAATGGCAGATTTGGGATCAGCGGTGTGCGAGCACTCCTACTAAATAAGAAAATAAAATTTTAAAAAAGCACTTGACCCCCCACCCCAAACACATCCTTATTTCTTCTTCCTCTTTTTTTTTTTTCAGTTCCATCATCAAAACTGTTTCAGTGGCATCACTCCCATTCACAATACCACTCAATCCATGTCCTCCATACGCAGCAACCACTGCTTTTGTCCATCACAGTCGTAGCATCAGCAGTTCAAAGGGAACTATCACTGCTAGGTGGCTTGGGAGGCCACACACAGGAGGAGACCTTGCACTGCTGTTGAGTGATTTGGTGGGCAACACTTACCCCTTGTCAGTATTAGAAAACATTTAGTGGGCAACACTTACCCCTTGTCAGTATTAGAAAACATTTAGTGGGTGGCACTTACCCCTAGTCAGTTAGTGTTAGAAAACATTTAGTGGGTGACACTTACCCCTTGTCAGTATTAGAAAACATTTAGTGGGTGGCACTTACCCCTAGTCAGTTAGTGTTAGAAAACATTTAGTGGGTGACACTTACCCCTAGTCAGTTAGTGTTAGAAAACATTTAGTGGGTGACACTTACCCTTTGTCGGTTAATGTTAGAAAACACTTAGTGGGTGACACTTACCCCTAGTCAGTGTTAGAAAACACTTAGTGGGTGACACTTACCCATTGTCAGTTCGTGTTAGAAAACATTAGGTGGGCAACACTTACCCCTTGTCAGTTAGTGTTAGAAAACATTTAGTGGGTGACACTTACCCCTAGTCAGTGTTAGAAAACATTAGGTGGGTGACACTTACCCCTTGTCGGTTCGTGTTAGAAAACATTAGGTGGGCGACACTTACGCCTTGTCGGTTCATGTTAGAAAACATTTAGTGGGTGACACTTACCCCTAGTCAGTGTTAGAAAACATTTAGTGGGTGACACTTACCCCTAGTCAGTGTTAGAAAACATTAGGTGGGTGACACTTACCCCTTGTCGGTTCGTGTTAGAAAACATTAGGTGGGCGACACTTACGCCTTGTCGGTTCATGTTAGAAAACATTTAGTGGGTGACACTTACCCCTAGTCAGTGTTAGAAAACATTTAGTGGGTGACACTTACCCCTAGTCAGTGTTAGAAAACATTAGGTGGGTGACACTTACCCCTTGTCGGTTCGTGTTAGAAAACATTAGGTGGGTGACACTTACGCCTTGTCGGTTCATGTTAGAAAACATTAGGTGGGTGACACTTACCCCTTGTCGGTTCATGTTAGAAAACATTAGGTGGGTGACACTTACCCCTTGTCGGTTCGTGTTGGAGAACTTATGGTGACACTTACCCCTTGTCGGTTCATGTTAGAAAACATTAGGTGGGTGACACTTACCCCTTGTCGGTTCGTGTTGGAGAACTGCATGAGGAAGCTTTTCATGGTGACCATGTAGATCTGGTTGTAAAAGTTGATGATGGAGTCGTACCTGGCCTCACCTGAGCTGTCTTTACCCATGTACACATTCCGGAACACCTGTCCGTGCAACATGTCAACAGTTTCATCAACAATCAATACACCTGTCCATGCGACACATCAACAATCAACACACCTGTCCAACAAGTCAAGAGCTCCATCAACAATCAACACAACTGTCCATGCGACACATCAACAATCAACACACCTGTCCAACAAGTCAAGAGCTTCATCAACAATAAACACAACTGTCTAAGACATCAACAGCTTTATCAACAATCAACACACATGTCCAACACATCAACAGCTTTATCAACAATCAAAACACTTGTCCAACACATCAACAGCTTTATCAACACATCAACAGCTTTATCAACAATCAAAACACATGTCCAACACATCAACAGCTTCATCAACAATCAAAACACATGTCCAACACATCAACAGCTTCATCAACAATCAACACACCTGTCTAACACATCAACAGCTTCATCAACAATCGACACACCTGTCCATGCAACACAACAGCTTCATCAGTAATCAAAACACCTGTCCAACATGTCAACAGCTTCATCAGCAATAAACACACACCATGCAACATGTCAACAGCTTTGTCATTTATCAACATACCTGTTGGTCCAAAAGGTGAGCAACCCAATAAATTATGCATATCTGAAAATCCATGTGCTGCTTACAAAATTAACCTGAATACAAGGGTTTAAAACAGATAAGCTCAGAAAATCTAAAGGAAAAAAAAATCACCACAATACCAATTCTGAAATCAATAATACAGAATTATTTCCACCCAAGCACTCCTAAACTGATCAATATTGAAAAGATCCCAGAACTGGTAACTGTAAAAATGTCACTGGGAATCACTGCAAGGTGATGTAAACAGGTTATGGTTGAACACTGTGTGCTGTACTTGGTCAAGTCCTGACTGTGTTCTCTCCTTGTGCTGGGTCTGGGGAGTCAGGGAAATAGTGCTTCCTTTATGACGTCAATACAATGCATGCCACCAACCTTTTAAAAAAATTTTCAATTTCATTTTGAAGAAGAAAAAGACAATACATCAGGATCCTGTAGACATATATGCCACTGGCCTAAAAGAAACAGAATTCATAAATAAAATGTTTGCCTAAAGAAACATAATTCATCAATTAAATAAAAAGGCTACACTGGTCTAAAGAAAGAAATATAAATCTATAATATATATAAAAAAAAAATTTTAAAAAGAAGGAGAGAAACAAAAGTACATACATTAGGATCAGCATGAGGAAGATTCCTGTACTCCTGCACAATGGTCTTGAAGCGAAGGTCTCTCTCCATCACCTTACACACTCCGTAAACAGTACACATCAAGATCTGAAACACATGACACAATGTTCTATCTCCATCACCTTACACACTCCGTTCACAGTACACATCAAGATCTGAAACACACTACGTTCTGAAACACACTACGTTCTCTCTATCACCTTACACACTCAGTCCACAGTACACATCATGACCTGAAACACATCACACAATGTTCTTTCTTGATTACCAAACACACTCCATACACAGAACAAATCAAGATATGAAACACAACACACAATGGTCGCTCTCAATCATCCAACACACTCCATACACATTACACAAGATCTGAAACACAACAGGCTATGGTCTCTTTCTATCACACTAACACACTCTGTACACAGTACACATCAAGACCTGAAACACATCACACAATGTTCTGTCTGCATCATCTTACACACTCCATACACAGTACAAATCAAGATCAGCATGACACTATTAGTATACATAATGCCCTTTTCTTCCCCTGTATGTCACTCTCCACATCTATCTCTCCACTGTCTTGTTTCTATCTTCTACCTCTCTCACTCTGCACTCTCTCTCTTCACTCTCTCGCCATCTCTCTCCACTGTGTATCTTTTTTGTAATCCAACATGATCTCGCCTGTCTCATACATTACTCTTCGGCTTACACTGTTTCAAAACTGTCTCCTCTACATGTATTTGTATTCCTTTTTATCACAACAGATTTCCCTGTGTGACATTCGGGCTGCTCTCCCCAGGGACAGCGCGTCGCTACACTACAATGCCACCCATTTTTTTGTATTTTTTCCTGCGTGCAGTTTTATTTGTTTTTCCTATCGAAGTGGATTTTTCTACAGAATTTTGCCAGGAACAACCCTTTTCAGGTTCTTTTACGTGCGCTAAGTGCATGCTGCACACGGGACCTCGGTTTATCGTCTCATCCGAATGACTAGCGTCCAGACCATCACTCAAAGTCTAATGGAAGGGGAGAAAATATCGGCAGCTGAGCCGTGATTCGAACCAGTGCCCTCAGATTCTCTCGCTTCCTAGGCGGATGCATTACCTCTAGGCCATCACTCCACTTGTGTCTCTCTCTCTCATTTACCCCCTTTGCACTCGACAAATCACGACAAATGTCCTGTTGTATTGTTTTCATCCAAGGTCACAACAAATCTCCTATACTAGTGTTTCTTTTGATCCCAGATCACAACACACGTTCTGTATTGTTTTGATCAAAGACTGCAATAAACGCGCCATTTTACTGTTCTGGTCCAATGTAAACCCAATCATGCAGTTTGATTTTATTTTTGTCTCTTTGCACTTGACAAGGATATGTAACAGACACTTCTAGTACCAAAAAAAAAAAAAAAAAAAAAACCCAAAGAAAAAAAACACTGAAAACTAATGACACCATTCACATAAGCAAAAGTACAGACATTTTGATATACATACAAAACCCAGAACAAACTCCATACATCAAAAACAATAGCCAGTGTGAACAGAGCCATAACAATAATGGGAGTGAAGGCTTAGCGATTACGCACCTTACAAGTGAGCGTCCACAGATTGAACCCCCATGCACAAAGCAGGACTTATACTCCCTCTTCCTCTAGAGGACAAAGGTGATGATCCGGGTGCTAGTCTTTTGGATGTGAAACTAAAACAAGGCCCCACATGCACCATGCACTTAGCGCGTGTAAAAGAAACAATAGCAACGGAAGGGTTGACCCTGGCAAAACTCTGTAGAAAAAAAACACATTGTAACAGTGACAAAAATCCCTTTAGACAGAAAACCAAATACACTTGTAGACTGAGCAGCACTACACTAAGGAGACCTTTCCCTGGGGAAAGCAGCCCATTGTGACAAAAAGTAATTCAATTAAAAAAATACAAAAGAAACAACAACAATACAACACAACAGATCTGTCCCTTGTCACAAACAAAAGTGCACTCCCGTATCTCTAAAAACACCACCATAATGACAGTCTCACCAACCTGGTCTAAATGACGGTTTTTCAGGATGTCAGTCTTGTTGTTGAGACAGTTCTCAAAACATGTCCATATCTTCTGCAACTGTGGACAAGCAGGAAAACCATATACAACCAGTTGAAAATGGCCTCTGGGTGTGAAGAAACAGTTATTTGTCTGGCCTTTGGATGTTATAAAACATAGTTGTCTGTCTCCTCCCACACCCTACATCCCACCACCCACTGCTGTGTGTGTATGTGCGTGCATGTGTGTGTGTGTGTGTGTTTTCATCTCTCTAGTCTATTGAAGTCTTCACGTAGTTAGTGCATGCTTGTGGGTGTGTTTACTGTGTGTGTGTATATGCATGTTGTGTGTGTGTGAGCATGTATACATGTGTACAGGGCATATTTAGTGCACTTTTGGTCTGTCTCTTCATATCTACAATTTACTGTCTTGGAGAACATAGATTATTCATTACATTGTCCTCATGTGCTCCAGTATGCTAGTGTCCACTGTTGTAAATCTGTTGTTTCATGTGAGGTTCTAAACCCATTGTATGGAAAATCTGCACCAAATAATTATAACATATCATTGTCATTACAACACCTATTGTGGGTTACACTGACCTATTTACACTGTGATCATCAGAAACATCAACTATCAAGCTTCCTGAAATATTTTTCCACACTAATTTCCCTATGTGCCACTGACAAAGACATTAACAATGCAGGATAATAAACACATTTCTATGCAAAATATTCGGAATTAACAATATCAAATGGTGTTCCATGCAACTCTGTGTGTGTGTGTTTGTGTGTCTGTCTGTGTTTGTGTCTGTGTGTGTATGTGTCTGTGAATGCAAATGTGTGCAACTTAAGGTCTACAACTTACCAAGTCTCTGTTGACTTGTAACAAAGTGCACAACCTTTGCAGTCGGTGGTATGCCAGCCTGCCCACTGAAAATGATCCAGTAGTTTGTATATCCATCCACTCTATGTTTGAAAATGATTCAGTAATTACTTGGTATATTCACCCACACTGTTTCAAAACACCAGTCTCACACACACACAAATAACATC
>JAAQRG010286322.1:0-5000 GCA_011634625.1 Babylonia areolata
TTGTTTCCATAACCCACCGAACGCTGACATGGATTACAGGATCTTTAACGTGCGTATTTGATCTACTGCTTGCATATACACACGAAGGGGGTTCAGGTGCTAACAGGTCTGCACATATGCTGACCTGGGAGATCGTAAAAATCTCCACCCTTCACCCACCAGGCGCCGTCACAGTGATTTGAACCTGGGGCCCTCAGATTGACAGTCCAACATTTTAACCACTCGGCTATTGCGCCTGTCAAGATCTGTATTCAAAATCAGAGGACACAGACACACAAACCCAGCAACCACAGTCAAGATGCTGCGCTGTAACAGAGACACAGACCTCTGTGTTGGATCACTTCCCCACTATCAGATTCCATTGGTAGTATCCCTGTGGTGTGCACGCCTGTGGGTTGGTGTTTAAGCATGTGCACATGTGCATGTGTGTGTGTGAGTACATCTGTGTGTGTGTGTGTGTGTCTGTCTGTGTTTTGTGCCTTTTTCCTGCAATTATTCATATAATCTGCAATTTGTAGAATTGTACTGGTGGATACATATTTTGTTTTCCACTTATAGGTCTTCATGTGCTCTTGTGTGGTATAACATTCTGTAATGTATACATGTACTGTTTCATGTGAGGCGCTTAGAGCCCATCTATAGGAAGGTTGCGCCATGTAAGTACAATATATTCTCTCCTTTTTTTTCAAATCCAAAAATCTTACCAAAGGATTCTGGGCAGAAACATAACCAAATTCAGGAGGACAGAGAATTCAGGGCAGAAACATTACCAAATTCAGGAGTACAACAGAGAATTCTGGGCAGAAACATTACCAAAGTCTGGAGGACAACAGAGAATTCAGGGCAGAAACATTACCAAAGTCTAGAGGACAACACAGAATTCAGGGTAGAAACATTACCAAATTCAGGAGAACAGATAATTCAGGGCAGAAACATTACCAAAGTCTGGAGGACAACAGAGAATTCAGGGCAGAAACATTACCAAAGTCTGGAGGACAACAGAGAATTCAGGGCAGAAACATTACCAAAGTCTGGAGGACAACACAGAATTCAGGGTAGAAACATTACCAAATTCAGGAGAACAGAGAATTCAGGGCAGAAACATTACCAAAGTCTGGAGGACAACAGATAATTCAGGGCAGAAACATTACCAAAGTCTGGAGGACAACAGAGAATTCAGGGCAGAAACATTACCAAAGTCTGGAGGACAACAGAGAATTCAGGGCAGAAACATTACCAAAGTCAGGAGGGCAACAGAGAATTCAGGGCAGAAACATTACCAAAGTCTGGAGGACAACAGAATTCAGGGCAGAAACATGACCAAATTCAGGAGAACAGATAATTCAGGGCAGAAACATTACCAAAGTCAGGAGGGCAACAGAGAATTCAGGTCAGAAACATTACCAAAGTCTGGAGGGCAACAGAGAATTCAGGGCAGAAACATGACCAAATTCAGGAGAACAGAGATTTCAGGGAAGGGAACGTACCAAATTCAGGAGGAAAGCAGAGCAGGCTGGCCACCTCCCGTGGAGTGAAATAGCGAAGCTTCAAACGTCTCAAGACCGATAACTCTGGCTCCCCCCACTGCTGACGGTTCTTCTGCTCCACAGCCCACGACTTGAAATCACTGGCCTCTTTGACAGTCTGCAGCAGACAACACCCTGGTACAGCTGACTTAACAGGGCTGCCCTTCTTCTCAGTCTGTTTTCTTTTATAGAAATGGGTGTAAACTTACTTTTGTGTGCTGGGTGTATTGTAATGTAATATTAATACATAAGGAAAGGATACATGTTGGAAGTATTATCCACAGGACATGTTATGTTGCTGGATGCATATACGACATGGCTTCATTGTTATTTTCTTGAAATGTGTTACATGCTCAGTTCTCAATTTTTGCCATAACTGGCATTATTCTCTCATTATGTACTGAAATATAACATATAAATGAAACACGACCATTAGGCTACACATTCATTCGGGCGAGACAATAAAGCAAGGTCCCATATGCAGCATGCACTTAGTGCACATAAAACGACCCACCGCAACTGCAGGGTTGTCCCTGGCACAATTCTCAATTTCTGTAGAAAGATCTACTCTGATAGGTAAACAAATACACCAGCAAAGGGGGGGGGGGGTGGCAATTCTCTGGAGCAATGTGTTCACCCTGATGAGAGACCAGCCTGAAATTCACACATGGAAATCTGTTGTGACAAAAAGTAGAACAACATCAATACAACGTAACGGACAGGTGCAGGCAGAATGCCCAGCCCTTTCCAACACTCCAGAACCGACAAGCCCCAACCTACCTTGATATCATCTGTCATCATGACCAGGGAGCCAGCGCCTTCGACGTAGTGACCATACCTGGGCAAAAATGTCCATCTGACAGGTCAGTCACATCACAGTCATGCACAACATCAGTAAACACAACCACTACGGACAGAAGAAAAGCAGAAAACAAACAAAACCCCACAAAATGCCTGATAATTTCCAGAATTCAAGACTTCAACCTTGAAACAAAAACTGAATATTCAAAATACTTTACCAACTTGTACATAACTTTTTTTTAAAGAACAAAAAATCATCGCAGGCCACTTATATAACACACTCATATGGAATGCGGCAATTCATAGAACAACCAAACAAAATGAACATGGCCCATGCTCCATGATCTGTCATTAACTGGCTAAATCATAATACAAACCCATCTTTTGTTCAGCTCTTTATATGACCCAGTTTTTTTGTTTTTTTAACTTAACTGATCGAGATGAATAACAAAAAGCAAAAAGATTTGGCATCCATACTGAATGCCATGATTTATATATCAGAAGTGGACAAGACTGGAGTTCACAGTTCATGATTTACACCCATGGCAATGCCCTGTCATAGGATAATCCACCGTTAATATTCTTCACATCCATTCATCCATCCCTATACATACACAGACAGAAAGATATAGACAGATATGATGCCTGGAAAGAAAGTTGATAGGTAGATAAATGTAGATTATAAAATACATATATATAATATCATGCCTGTTCTTGTGCATGCCTGTGACCGATTGAAGACTTAAAGTCATCACCCAGAACACTGGGGTACCTTTTGGTGAAACAGCTGGACTTTTTGAAGGAGGGGTGCACGATGTCCATGATGACAAACATGCGCAGGTCCTTGTCAGGAACCAGGTAAGGGCGGAAGTGCTCCTCACCCCCCTGCTCCAGGTACTCCCTCAGGTGGGTCCCGTCCACGCACACCAGGGCGTCCTCCTCCTCACAGTGACGCATGTTCCGGCCGGCCTCCGCCAGCGACAGGGCCGAGATGCCCCCCTCGGGTATGTCCCCTGTTGACCTTCGGCGGCCCTCCTGCCCACCCCCACCCCCACCACACGAGCTGCATGCAGCTGCACACCTGTGAGCGCAGTCCGCTGTTCTGGAGTCCTGTGCAGTGGCCTCAGGAGAAGCCAGGTGACCGTGCGGACTGTCCCTACACCTGCACACCTCACAACTGGCATCGCCGGCTCCACACTGTCTGTCACACCGGTGAGCGGAGGACGACGGGTCCGACTGGCAGGCGTGATGCGCTCTGTCTCTGGCGGCGTGCTGTCGACACGGGTGGTCAGGCACCACGGCCGTGTCCCCCCCGGCAGTCTTCTGGGTGATGGCGAAGGACAGGGACGGGGACTTGACAACACGCTGACGCTGGGCGCGGCACTGCTGACAGTGAAGGGAAGGTGTGACCACAGGCAGGTCACTGTCGTCAATCTCCTTGGACTGCCTGTAGCGAAGCCACTGCAGGGCTTCCATGGGAACTGTGTCCAGGATCTGGGCACAAACAACACGGTGTCAGTCACGTCATGTCATGGGACAGGCCAGGTGCCATTCACACTGCAATGCCTCCACATGGGTCACATTATATTCAGGTTATTGCTATTATTGTTGTTGTTGCTTATTATAGTCCAGCCGACTGCACAGGACCATATCTGGACTGTTTATTTTCAGGTAGCAATGCATCGTAAATGCATGCCATGACTACATTCAGATGGTTTTCACCAGTTGAGTCCGGAGTGAATAATCAACAGAAATCTGTAATGCCCTTAGTCAGGAATGAACACATCACTGTTTTGTTGAGCACTATTCATAAGATACAAACCAGCTGTTCATTCCAAAAGCCCACACTGAATCAATATAATTTTCATGTTCTATAGCAGAATTTCCAAGCAAGAGCCTCAAGGACAAAAAACAACAAAACACTAACATACAACAAAACCTAAATTTAAGTTTTTCTTCAATTTCTCAACCGAAATTTAAATTCAATTTAAAACATGCATCTCTTCAACTAGAATTAACGTATAAACCAACCAAAGTATCCATGAAACACTTCAGTAAAGTATCAAGATTCTAATTTTCAATAAACAAATGGGTATTATTTTTGTTTAAACTGTATGAAATTCAAACACAAAGCACATCACAAGAAACATACACACATGCACACACAATTCAATAAATTCTTCTGGAACCAAGAAACTACATCACCTTATTGGACGTCCAGAAAGCAAATTCCAGAGGCTTTGACTTGGCAATGAGGTAATACCGCATGCGACAATTGGGCACACCAAACTGCAGTGGCGTCAGAAGGAACTCCTGTAGACCAGATAAAAAAAAACAACAGATTATCTCCCTAGCCCTTGTTTTTTTTATGAACACAGAGCCTACCAAAGCCTGTCAATCTTTTTACTATGTCAGCATCTGGAAATTTCCTCACAGATTTCTTTCTTTCCTTCTGTATTTGTGGGCTGAAACTATAATGTTGATTCAAATGGGCTTTTAGTTTACATGAATACCATTTTTACCCTGGTATTAGGGCAGCCCTACTCTGTTTTCAAGGTCTGCATGCTGGTTATGTTTTTGTTTCCATAACTCACCAAATGCTGACAAGTGTTATGGGCTTTTAACATACATACCTCATCTTCCCCATGTGTGAACAAACAAAGGGACTTAAGA
>JAAQRG010286322.1:10000-13844 GCA_011634625.1 Babylonia areolata
TTGGTCGTGTAACGGAAAGAAGAAGAGTAACAAATGTTTGGAATAATTTGTCACAAGACATTGTTTCCGCAGGAACAGTGAATACATTTAAAAATTATCTTGATATTCATTTAAAAAATTTTAAATACAAAACTCATTTACATATTTATTGATTTTTCAAGCATTGTGCACTCAATGTTGAAAAATGCACCAGACATGTGGGGACTCTCTTTTTCTTCCCCACTTCAAGCGGGCAAAAGGCCTCATCAGGCCTGCATACCTTGATATTGATATGATATGATGATATGACTGCCAGAGGAGAGGATTTAAGACATATGATATTAGTTACCTGCAGTGAATTAAGTGGGCTCCAGTTCTCTGGATGCATTCCATCATGTCAGTGTCCTGTCTAAGTAATATAAGGCCTTGAACTGACCCATACTGGAATTAACAGCCAGTCCTGCATGGGGCCTTTCTCAAACAACAGCATAGAACTTCAAAAACCATTGATGTGTCAATTGGTGCTATTGTTGGTGAGTGATCATTTGATCAAAGCAAATAGTCAGAACAGCTTATGTTGTGTCTGACATTTATAATGTGTTTGACATGTTTACTTTTAATGCTGCTGATGGGATTTAATGTTAATTCTGAAAATGAGGCTGATCAACGCTAATATAAATGGAGGATTGCTTTTTTGTTGTTGTTGTTGTTGTTTGTTGTTGTTTTTTTGCTTTCATCCAAAACACAACCATCAGGAATATATAAGCATGCTGCAAGATATGGATCCAGCAGGATTACCAGTAGTCTGCACTCTTTATGCTGCGGACAAGATGTTGGCAGATTTTTAGTAGTACTATTCAGTTAGACTAAAGTTGTCATATGCTGTACCATTATATCTCTCTTTTGAGAATGAGAGAACACTTATAACTAATTCAAGTTATTCAAACTTTTATTAATGTTTTCCTTTAAATCTGTATGTATTTCCGCTTCATTTTCACTCTTTTGTTTGTACTGGTAGCTAAAAAAAACAACCCACACAACAACAAAAAAACAAGAACAAACAAAAAGCAAAAGCAACAACAAAAACCTCTGGGAAGAAGCTGAAGGCCGGTGATAATTAGTAAAATATACCTATGATAGGCTGCTGAATATATATGGTATTTGGTAGAGTAAATGACATCGTGGATGTGCTGTTTTAACACTTTCAGCCCGTTAAGGTCTTCTGAAGTCCTGCATGTGCAGCGCTCCTAGCCTGGCATGTTTTGGCCTGGTTGCATCAATGGGAAAGGGTGCTTCACTTCAGGCACAAATTTACAGCAGCCGCTCAACCAATAGCTACCGAACTTCACATGGTGACTGAAATGTAATTTTGACACAAATTGCTGAAGTCTCAAGACAAAGGATGCAATAATATACTTGTAACTTTAAATTAAAAACAGAAATAGTAAAATGTCAGCTTCTGTTGATGTTGAAGGTTGTGGGCTATCTTCTTTATTGAAATATCCACCACTTTGTCTACACTGGTTGCAAATTTCATCTTCACTTTCCCAATAATTATCGATAGAATTCTCAGACAAATTGTCATGTCACTGGGTTGAATTCGATGCAAGAGTCCATCGTAATTTCATTGTGCTCTAAACTGCGCAGTAAGCCTTTGATGTTTTACAATATTGATGCAGAAAACTGGATAAAAAACACACTAAACGTTTGATTTTTGGAGCAAAACTTTGTGTGCCAGTGAGGAAGGAAGTTAAGTTAGAGTTACTTCCCTTACCTAGCAGTTTAATGCATAATAATGAGCTGATGAACTGGTTTAAATAAACGGGTTTCTTCGCCCGCCCGTCAGGCAGAGAACAGCAGTCAGCGGCGCTGGAGGGCACAGGATTGAATGAGTGAAGGGAAGAAACTAAAAAGGGTAAAATTCAGTTGAAAAGAAAAGAAAAAAGAATATCTGTTAACTTTCAAAGAACTCTGATGGCTTCCTCAGTTCTTGTTTGTGTTTGTCAACTTGTTTATAGGAAGATTGCCACTAAAGAATGGACCAGTTTAAAACAGTGCAACGCCTCGGACTTGGGGCCTGTGGAGCTGTGTACCTTGTTCAACATCATAATACCAAAAGGTACTGGACTGGTTGATTTATCTATTCACTAATCATGTAATCTTTCAACTTTTTGTTCTGGATCCATCACATCTTTTTTTTTTTTACAGAAAATTGTAGGCCTTTTTTCAGTTTCATTCACTGAAATAGCTAGACATTGTGAACATATCCGTGACGTAATGTATTTCATTTCTGATTCATATTTGATGATACCATTGCATTTGAATACTCCTATGAAGTGTATAATTTGATGAGGCAGACTATACTAACTCATTGGATCTGTACTGGTTAATAAGATCCAACAATTTGTTTTACTTCTTTGAGCTGCATAATATATCTTGTAAATGATGTCTGTAAGTTAGACTGTGAAATTTTTTTTGACAAAAAAAGAGGGAGACAATCCTGGTATTCAGTGAAAAGATTTTTTTCTAACTTGCTCCCATGAACCGATTATTTTCTTTTCTGATATTGTGGATTTGCCTATAACTCAAACTGTGAAGTGAATACAGTAAATATAAAGATTTCTGACATGTTTTTCCCATAGGCTGTTTGCCTTGAAGAAAATCGAAATTGATGACAGACGAAAGACAAGAACTCTGCAGGCTGTTCTGAAAGAGGCAAGGTGAGCCATATGTCGTTTTAGTACTTTTACTCCTGCACGAATGCACTTACACACTCTCCCTCCCTCCCTTCCCACCCTCTCTCTCTCTCTCTCTTTCTCTCTCTCTCTCACAGACCACACACAGAGCTGTATATTTTTGCACTGTTATGTTGATTGGTATGCTTTTTTCTTTATTACCATTGGTTTTTCTTCTTTACAAACATTTTTATTAGATAAACTCTAGATTCCATGAATGCCTCAAATTCAGTATGATACGGGAATTGTTCTTAAATATTAAATAGAAAAATTTTCTATTGTTTCAGTGATTCAGTAAATAAGAAAACACATCATGCCAAACAGCAACTCCTATTCTGACTTTGTGGGTCTTGCGTACCAACACTTCCTAAAGGACTGACAAACAGTGTCGACACCAAAAGTCCACTGTTTTACTTACTCCCACTTTTCAAACTCCGCCTTATGTGCACCTGCCCTTTCTGATGCCATGTTTCATGAGGGCAGCCTTAGGTTGGTGAGCATCCTTCCAAAAAAAGCTGTGGACCTGTAACACACAGATAACTGCACAGGGGAGCACTACTGAATTGACTTTGTCATGAGAATGGATCCGAGAGACCCACATAGTAGAAATAAGAGGGTAGATAACCAAGTATCTTGAAGGTTTAGAATTGATTCTCAAGGCTGTTTGCTTTAAACCTAAGTGTTGTGTGTTCACAGTATTTTTTTTCAAGATTAAGACTGAAGCAGTGAAAGTCTGGGCTGTTGCGTGGAAAACTGATTGGTGTGTATTATTTGCAGTATCTTGTCAGGACTGAAGCATCCCCACATTGTGGCCTTCCATGACAGCTTTGTGCATGACGACCAACAGCATGTGTGCATCATACAGGTCAGTCCATGACAGCTTTGTGCATGACGACCAACAGCATGTGTGCATCATACAGGTCAGTCCATGACAGCTTTGTGCATGACGACCAACAGCATGTGTGCATCATACAGGTCAGTCCATGACAGCTGTGTGCATGACGACCAACAGCATGTGTGCATCATACAGGTCAGTCCATGACAGCTTTGTGCATGACGACCAACAGCATGTGTGCATCATACAGTCCAGTCCATGACAGCTTTGGCCGTGGCGACCAACGGCATGTGTG
>JAAQRG010286336.1:0-13854 GCA_011634625.1 Babylonia areolata
AAATATAGTATACACTATGCCAGATTTAAACAAGGGTCTGTTCACAACAAGTGATCCAAAAGCACATAAAATGGACACTGATTATGAGGACAAAAGGCTTTTAGCCTACAGCCAAACATTTCTGTGATTCTGTGATAACATGGAGAGGCATTTACTTTCCGCTCGATTCGTCACCAAGAACTGCAGGCCAAAGGACCCATGCCGTGTGATTGATATGTTACAAGAGCAGCTCACTGAGATGCATGTATACATCTGGATGGAGTGCGGAAGCACGGCTGATAAGGAAAAATCTGGCGGAAAGGAAGTTGCCTTTCAGCGATCTTGGACTGCTGTGCCCGGCAAAGAAACAACACGTGTTCTGTACGCATCAGCACAGTGTGCTGTTGTGTTTTCGGCTGTACAAACGAGTTTTGCTTACTATTGCAAATGACAAATAGAATGACTTTTCATAAAAGAGTATATTTTATTGTTCAACACTCAGCTTTTACTTAAAACGCAAGCTTTCTTCGTAATATGCATAGCCTATTATTCAGCTCTCTCAGTGTTGTCAGTTGTCTCTCTCAAGCTACTCCTTTTTGTGTGCATACATATCACAGCTTTTGATTTACTGTCTATGTATGCATGTGTCTGTCTGTCTGTCTTTCTATCTTCCAGTCTGTCTGTCTGATTTATTTGTTTATTGATATCAGGGCCTATAATTCAAGATATACACTTTAGTTTTATGATTTTACAACTAACCTTCATTTTACACTGAATAAGACATTATATTTCCTAGAAATGTTCGGTCACAAAATTGTGCTTTTTCCATTTTCATGCATCTGATTTTCTTCACTTCACTTTCATTGACAGGTGATCGGCAGTGTGAGTCAAATTCATGGCATGAAACGTGATGAAACATGTGTTCACGCACACATACACACACACACACACACACACACAAACACAAACACAAACACACACACACGCTTATATATACACACAGACAGACAGACCTGGAACACATACACACACACCACACACACGCACAGGCACACACACACACACACACACACACACACTCACACACACACACACACTCACACACACTGACATATACATACACATGTGCACGTGCGCTCGTGTCCAGAGAGAGAGACAAAGAGATAGGCAGGCAGACAGCTTTATCGAGACAGATTACTGTTGTAACGTCTAGAACTTACATCCTTTCTCGTTGTCTTCTCACAGAATTTCAATGGATGAGGCAGTCAGCTTGTGTAAAAACAACCCTGATACTGACTTACATAAAAAAAAAGTAGTATTTGTATTGTAAGATCATCACGTTGTAGTAGCTCAGTTCCATTCTCTTCAGCCTTTCATTTTCCTGCAGTTAAATATCTATTTCTTTCTAAAAGCTGTTCCATTGTTCATCAAATCTGTCTGTGTGTGGGTTTTTGTTGTTTTTTGTTTTTGTTATTGTTGTTTTTGTTGTTTTTCATGTTGCTGTGGTTTTTGGTTCTGTTTTGGTTTTGAGGTGTTGTTTGTTGTTGTTTATATGATTGTATCTATTTTTTTATCTTCTTTATATGTTATCAAATAGAAATACCTTTGCAAATCAATTGCTGCTGTAATACCCTCCTATAGTTTGATGTGATAATGCTATATTTCTTCTACAGTGGTATGTATATACTATATCAACTGTGCAAAATTTTGGTAATGATGATGATGATTCTCATTTGAGAAATATAACCTTCAAAGCAAGGGACAAAAAAAGAAGAAAAAAGGAATCATGTTTGAGCTTACCTGGTCAAAACCCCAAATCCTCTATACTTGCAAATTGGTGTATGACTAATTGACTTATTTGAACAATAGGTTAATAAATGAACAATATAAACACATAAATGTAAACAATTTGTGTCCGGGGGGGAAAAAATCTGTCTCTGAAATGTGAGTGAATGCAAAATTAGTTTGTGTTTTTGTCATTCTCTCTCTCTCTGGGAGAACCACACACACACAGCCACACAACCACACACACACAGACACACACAGACACACAATATGCTGGTGTGATCATAAGGCAGCGGACAAAGACAGACTGATAAACAGATTTGCAGGCAGAGTGAGGGAGGGAGAGGTGGTATATCACTGTACACATGCCCAGCACAGACAACATGCAAAGCGATGTGCTTGCTTGTGTGCTCGTGTTTCAACATGGCCCCTCAGTCTACTGTATATATGTCTATGGAGCAGCTAGACTATCCCCCAGAGGAATGGCGCAAGATCATCAGCTGAACCCTGTCCAGGATTGTAAACAGTTGGCTCTACCACCAGATAATTTCCTTACACCTGCCAGTAGGGCCAGCAGAATATTCGGACCAACAAAATAAGGACCATGACACAGACAACATAGTAGAATGAAGAACAGTCAACAACAGCAAAAGTTTTGCAATCCCATTAGAAAAAAATAATAAATAACAAAAATAATTTTTTTTTTTTAAAGACCAATTTAAGAACTCAACCTTTGAAAAAAAAATTTGAAAAAACAGCAGTTTGAAACTAAGAGGAAGAACAAGTCATCAGTGCAGGGATCACCACAGCATTTAAGGCAGCCGTCAGAAGTTCCCAGCCAGTTGTTGTTATTTTAACACCGTCTAGCAATTTTTTTGTTTTTGTTTTTTTGTTGTTGTTAACATGTGCTTTTTGAAGTCCATTGCAACAATGGCTTGACTGGCCTCTACAATCTTGATCCTGTTTAAAAGTTTCATGAGCAGGATCCTTCCAGGGACTTTCAATGGAAGATATTTCACCTTTTTGAATAAAGGAATTATGAAATTACATATACTTTGATATAGCATGCATTCCACCTTTCTAATCAAGTGGGCTTAAAAAGATGAGAAATTAAAATCTTATTAATAAGATATGAATTTTGATAATGATATCAATATCAGTTTAACAGAAATTCATCCATCATGTACAGGCATGTACACATTGTTGGCGTGTGTGTGTGTATTATGATGTTCCAGCTGTGTGTGTATTTCAGTATTTTTACATCCCCGTTTACCCTTGAGTATGATAAATAAAGAAACTGGGGGGGAAATATTGGTTTTTGGTTTTTGCTGTGCAGCGACTTATCCTGATGGCACAAAGGATGTCGGGCTCCCGTGGCGTAGAAAGCCTCTGGAACATTTCCAGTGCAGCTGTGAAGAAAAACATCCCTATTTCTGTTGATCTTCTTTGTGGTAAGGAAGAAACATCTTTCCACTTTTTTCTTCTTCTTTTTTAAAGTTGTTTCTTTGTGTACAACTGTTAGGGACACAGACTGTAAATATTAGTGTTTTTATTTGTTTGTTGGTGTTGTTTTACTTTTATACAAGTTCTATGATAGTTTGTTGTTGTTTTATACAGGTTCTATGATAGTGTTTATTACCAAAATACATTCTGAGAAAACTGCAAGTTTACATGCACACAATGCAGATATGTATGCCCATGCAGGCACATGCATGCACACACATACACACTGACATATAAACATGCATTTGTCAGAAAACCAGGAATATATTTTAAAATAGATCATGTAATGACACCATATGCCGTGTAGAAATGTAACTTTAAAATGTTCTAATCTAAGAATGTTCAGATTTTGCTTGTTTCAGGATTGCCACAGCCCTTGGTGGAAGAACTTGCTGTTTGCCTTCACTGGTCAGACCTGCTGAAGCTGGAAGAATTTTACAACTGTTCGTACTAAATATGATTTACATACTATAACAGTAGAATATTAGTTATTACTAACAGTAGGAAAAATACTGAAGAATCGTTTTTATTTTGTGCATAATCTTGTGTAAGGCAACTCAGTGCAGTCCACATTCCACAGACTGCCGCACTCACTGACTAGGTACTTGCAACCTTAATTTTTTTTTAAATAATAATAAATAAAACGTTCTTTTAAAACAACATTGAAACAGTTTAGATTAAAACTGCAAGTCATAACAAACATCCTATGTTGTTATAACCAAAGTTACATCCAAGTGAAGTGCATTGAAATTGAGCCTTTTCACGCGTCATTTTGGGCTGCACTCCAATTTTACAGCATCACTGCATGTACACAAAACAACAGAGACCGCTAAAGATTAAGGAAAGTGATATTTTGCATACAGATAATATGCCTGATTTTTTTCCAGCTATATTACCTGATTGTTTTATTGATATTGAGCTCTGAAATCCAGTTTATTTTTGTAAATTCTCACACGGCAGAATTTGTCAAAATAGCAATAGACGCAGTTTCTTCATTTATCAAGCTATTTTGATGAAATAAAATGATTTTTATTAAGCTAAGCATAGCCTTTAAAATGGGGGTACAGCAATAATGCGATTTGCAGAAAAAACTTTTAGATCGGTTGCATATGATCTGTAAGATTTAACATTGAATTTTTCTCTCTTTTTTTTTTTCTTTAATGGACAGACACACATGCACAAATACACATCACCATTCTTTTTCTGAGTTCTCTCTGACAGACACACACACTACCATGACTTTGATTTAAAATGCACATTCAGCAAGTTGGTTTTTTTGTTGTTTTTTTCCATTAACACTTTGGCCACTGAAGTTGCATTTTGGCACCCGCTAGGGAGGCCACCGATGTCGTCAAAAGGTGACCAAAACAGGGTAGGTCATTCACAAACCAACCACTCTTATTTTGAGGATGTTTGAAAGGCCATATTTTGTGCATGTGACCAGGGGAATCCTCTTCTGTCGATCGAAGCCATTGTTTCAGTACTTCTGCAAGTTTTTGAGTGAATTTAATATAGTTTTATCCGCAGCTTCGATTTTTTCATTTTCCAAAATGGCTGCATTGATGAGCAGACAACACTACTTCACAACTGAGTAAGTTATAGAGCAACTGAGACTGTAGCCAGGCCAGCAAAATGAAGATGGGGCGAAGCATTCCCGTATAATAATAAAGAAGTTTCATTGTCTGATGGGGAGAGTGATAGTGATGGTGACTGGGCACCGAGTCAAGTACCAAGTTGCGAGCGTACGGGGAGTGGGCAGACGAGTGGAGCATGTGTTCCTGCTAAGGCCACCACATCGGCAGCTGTGAGTGACTGATAGTGAAGGGGAAGAGTGTGTTGCTCAAGTCGCAGCATCTGTTTCACGTCGGAGACCAACAACACAGCGTGGCCGTACGTGGGTCAAGCTCGACTACATGCCAACGACCAGGAGGGAGGGGGCGTTCTACCAAGCCCTCATTTGTTTCAGTGGGTGTTATACCACATGGATGATCCCTACTGTTCTGCTGAATGGCTTCCAAATTTGACTTTTTAAAAAAAACAAAAAAAAAAACCAGGTAAGAGCTGTGTGTGTGTGTGTGCTCTCGGACATGTATGTCACTAAGATTGTGTGTGACTAAGATTAGGTTGCACTTATTTTTTATATGAACAGATCAGAGGTGCACTGTTCATTCACTGGCAGCACATATAAAATTATGTGTGCATTATATCAGACAAATGTAGGACATTGAAGAGCAAGAGCAGTATGTTCATTTACCACACAAATATTTCATGTCAGTTTTTTGTCTAGTGAAGATTATGGAGATACTCTGTGTAAAAACAATGCCAGTGTAAAAATCTATGTTTTTGCTATTTGTGCACTTGTTTATGAGTATGATATCTTTTATTTGCAGTATTTATCAGCTGATAATAAATCAGCTGTTGTATAATTATTAATATTACTGATTGTATTTAACTTTTTTTTTGCTCATGTGTTTCAGATGTCCTTGTCAACACTGACAACTTCCATCCATTGGACTTCTTTATGCTTTTCTTCTGCATTCCAACTCATGGCTGACCAGTCTAATCTGTATGCAGAGGAACTGCTGTCAGGCACCACTGAACTCAGTCAACATTCAAGGCTGAATGCTGCCAAAGATGTCACTGTCCCTGAAATGAAGGCATACTCAGCACTTCAGATTGCGATGAAGCTGTGTTGTAAGGCTGAAATCGAGGACTGCTGGCGGACATACTAGCTGCTCAACCTGCCGTTTGAAACCATAATGTGCAAGAAGGCAGTGTGTCCCACTCTGTGCTTTGAACTGCATCATACTGTGGAGGGCAACAGGAAAGCAGCAGCAACCAAAGTTCACTGTCTCAAACAGTAAACAGTTCAGACCTGTGTACATATTTGTATATATATTTTACCTCCATTCATTTATTTTCTGACTTTAGTAGTATTTCAGTTTCATCAGATAGTTGTAACGTGTTTATATAGTTCCACCACAGTAAGGTATTTCAAGTGAGGACACTGTGAAACCTTCAAATGAATTGTGAAGTGACAGAAATGATTTTTCTACAAATACGCAAGTTCATTTTGTGTGTTTCCCATGGATTATATTCTGGATTACAGTTACACCATTACATGGGAAATATAGTTGTACTGAAGACTTCAGTTGGTGAGTCTGCTTTGTTTTCAACTGCATTGGAGTGATGTTTTTGTTGTACCTGTCTTTGTTTATGTCTGTAACGTGTCGAAGTGCAAAATTTGTATTGAAAAAAAACAAACCATAATAACACAAAAATCAAAATCTTTCACTTGTACCAACATCATTTTTTGCTCCAAAACACAAAAATTCCATCATTCCTCTTAAAAAAACAAAAACAAAAACAAAAAAAACAGGCGGTCATTTGGTTCAAAAACAAAAAAAGTTACAGTAATTTGAAATTGGTAGGTGTAATTTCTTGTTGAGTGTTGCAATCTAAACTCGCTACCGGTGAAAGGAACCCTTGGAATCATGAGTGTTTGTCCTCTGACAAAATTCTGTGGAGAAATCCACTCTTATAGGTACACATACATATGTGTGTGTGTGTGTGTATGCACTCAAGTCGTGACTAGCGTTTGGGGTTATACAGCTGGTCAGGTATCTGCCTTGATGTGGTGTAGCATATATATCAATATGGATTTTTCAGAATGCAGTAACACCACCTTGAGAACCTGAAAAGTCTTTGTCTCACTTTCTCACACTTGGAGCTTTGTTTTGTTTGTTTGTTTCTTTCCTGAGTTTTTGTTTGTGTGTAAAAGATGCAAGTGTACATTATTTCAGTGCCCTCAGGGGGCATGTGGAATGAACTTGTTGTCTTGCCTTCTTCGTTAGTTAGTTCTTCTCCTTGAGACTTTTCCTTTTCAAAAGAATCTGTCCACCTCAGGTAAAACAGTGACGGAGAAAGCCTGGAGGCAGGAGTATGAATCACTGGGGGTGTACGAGCCGGATGAGATGCGTCCATGGAGCAGGTCTCCCCCTACCTGTGACTGTCACAGCAAGGTCAGGTTTCCCCTGACCTACAGGGACCGGTGGTTTTCCTGGCTCCACTCCATGATCTTGACTATGGGCATAAAGCTCACACAGGAATCTCAGTTCAAAAGTAGGTTCAGCATACAGGACTTCCATAATAGACTTTTTATTTTATTTTATTTATTTTTGTGTGTGTGTGTGTAAATGTACATATCACGACATGCAAGTATCAGTTAAGCATAACACTAAAAGCAATATTTGTTATGGAAACATGTAAAAATCAGTGAAAGTTACAGTCACGGATCAACAGGTAGGGGGTGGGTTGGGTGACCAACACAATGGGTAGATTAACCTTACGGCAGATGGGAATCGTAATTCAAACAGTGTGTGCATGTGTGAAAGTCCTTAACCCTTTTGTTGCCAGGGAAATAAAATTGAAATGAAATCTGCCAGGATTTTTTCACAAAAAACGGGTATATATTGTTTTTAAAAAAAAGTATGCACTTTGTTATTGGAGAGAGACCCATTAACGTATACATTTTCTGAAAGGTATATGAATAAAGAATGCAAAACACATGATGCTTTCCAATTTTGCATGTTTTCACTGACATGCAATTGTTTTGAAATGAGTATTTTGTTTTTTGTCACATTTTCAACTTGTTCATTATAAACATTAGTCAAGTAATTTGCACAGTCAGGTAATATTTTCTGGACAAATGGATAATACCTGTAGACACATATTATACTAGAACAACCACAATTTAAAAAAAAAAAGGAAAATAGACTACACAATTTATTGTGACAACTTGGGAACAACATAGAAGTGATTGGTTCTTTCAGGCAAATTGGTAAACCGTAAAGTCAAACCCAAGAACTGTTCCAATTCGAAAACATTTTGTATCTTTTATGCGGATAGCATGGAGTATTTATTTCTGCCTGCCTGCATTTGCCTGTTCCTGTTGGAGTATCTGCTGTGCATACAAACTGGTTTGCTCAACAAATTTTCTGATTTAGATTATCAAAAAAGGAGGGGGTGGGGGGGGGAAGAGAGAGAGAAAATTAATGCAGTCCATGTTCCTTGGGTCTTTTTTCAGTCCACTGTCACCAGTAAAGTTGACAATAGCATGCTGGATGTTTGTTGGCACAACATTGATCCCCTCAAACACAGTAAGGCCATGCCCCCTTGGCCTCCAAGCCCCTCCTCTTCCCCCTCTCTGACCCAGTACACTTCCTGTCTCCTCAGTCCTTTTACCTTGTGTTGGCTCAGTGCCAAGAATGTCGCTCACGCTGTGTACTGATAATCTTTCAGTTGCGTCACTGTTGTCTGCTCTCTACAGCCAGCTTCACTCACTGTCTGTCATATCTTGGCCAGTCTCTTCATTGCTTCCTTTATTTTCTGTAGAATCACCCGATAAAAGTTTATCACCATCTTCTTCTTCGAGTTGATGCTTCAATTCTTTCTGAACATCAGGTGGAGAAAATAATTTTGGTTGTTTTAGTGCATAGCTTTGGCAGGGTGTCCAACATTTTGTTGAGCAAGTGACAAGCCAGGCAAAACACTACCAGTTACCCAACCAAATCATTCAAATAAAGGATACCTCATGATGTAGATGGGGTTTTCTAGCTATCAATAAAATCAAGAAGGATTTCCCAAGCTAAAGCTAGCAGGTTTTTTGTCAACGAACTCAATGAAAACTGGGGAAAAGTCAGAATATTTCGCTGGCAGGTTATCTCATCATTGTGGCAGCAAAGCATCCACAGTTGTGCTGTCAAGTTATCTCGTCATCTAGGCAGACTAGGGGTCAACTGGCTACGGAAGAGTTGAAGTTAAGAGAAAGCATACCAAACTGAAAAGATGGCTGATGTTACAAGTGAGTGTGTGAGACTGAGAGTGATGATGAAGGTGGAGAGAAAACCCTCGCTATGAAAGAAAACAAAACCACCATCCCTTACAACAAAATCATTGCCACCAGATCTTAAGGAAGGTATACAATAAACATTTCTACAAGGACAGCAAAGGAAAAACTTAGTTTGTGCACTCTCTTCAAGTGCGAATTCTCCATCAGTCCTAGCGGCAGTGATGAATCAATGGCTGTCCTCAGCACTTTGAAACAAAAAAGAAAAATGTGTGTTCCTGTAAATCCTATTTTTAAAAAAAATCTAACATTGTTCCTGATTTTTATATCATCTGCTCCTAGTGGTAAGGTTTTTGGGGTAGGCATTTATGGTAAAGACTGTCAGGCCTATCAGGATTTTTTTTTCCTTTTTTTTTTCCACTTGCCATGAAGGTTTTGTTCTCATGATACAAGGTACTTTCACACACATCCAAATATGACAGTCTTCGAATTGATAAGAAGTAATATTTCCAGAATTCAATGATACAGATGGGTACCAGTGTTTTCAGATTACACCGCTGATAGTTCCCAGTCAACAGAAGAAGAGGCTGTGAAGATGTTGAGGCAGCTGAAGAAAGTGAGCCTCGATCTGGCCACAGTGGACAAGATGCCCATTCACCACCCTCAGTTCATCGCACCGCTGACCACCAGTCTGGTGGTGCTGAAGGTGGACTTTAGGTATCGGGTTCAATTCTTCGGCTCTGGGACCTGGTTACAGGTTAGTTTCTCCTGGCCTTCATCCTTCCGCCTCCACTTGTTTTATGATATTTTTTATAAAATGTAAGACAGCGCAATACCAGTTACAAGTGAGTGTGTGAGATGATGAAGGTGGAGAGAAAACCTTCGCTATGAAAGAAAACAAGACCACCACATGTAACAACAAAATCATTGCCACCAGATCTTAAGGAAGGTATACAATAAACATTTCTACAAGGAGAAAGTAAGTGTCAACATGATTTTTATGTAAGTATTCACTGTGTCCGCCGATCGATTGTGATCGTGCCTTTGAGCTCGATCACCCAGTTGGGCCAAGGAGTTTTGCGACCTGTTCAGGCTGTTGTGATTCATCATCGGACACAAAATGAGAGCGCCAAAGAATCAATAGACAGAAAACTTAACTGTATGCAGAGCACAGGAGCAGCAGTCAAGACGGCTGCTGGAGAAAGAGGGCGCTAGTCAGGGATGTGAAGGGGAGGTGACCTACTTCGGGAGGTTATTGGCCATAGCTACTTTCGTTTTCTCCACATAGGCGGGTAGTAGTTTGCACAGGACAGGAATCAGACCCCTGCCAGAGTCTGCACTCATGGGTCACAGTAAGTGTGTTACTTAAACATAATTTTAGGAAGAAAATTTCCTTTTGTGCACTCTCTTCAAGTGCAAATTCTCCATCAGTCGTAGCGGCAGTGATGATTCAATGATTGTCAATTGTTTATATTTTTTATGAAATATAAGATGGGTGCATTAGCTGAGTGGTTAAAGTGTTGGATTTTCGTTTGAATTTCAGTAATCCGCCTGGTGGATAAAGGGTGGAGTTTTTTCCTATCTCCCAAGTCAACATTATGTGCAGACCTGCTAGTGCCTCAACCCATTTCATGTGTATATGTAAGCTGAAGGTCAATTACGTACATTAAAGATCATGTTATCCATGTCAGCATTTGGTGAGTTACGGAAACAAGAACATACCCAGCATGCACACTCCTGAAAACAGAGTATGGCTGCTGTCATGGCAGGGTAAAAACAGCAATACACGTAAAAGCCCACTCATGTACATACAAGTGAACATGGGAGTTGCAGCCTATGAATGAAGAAGAAGTGAAATATTATGTTGTGTGTCACAACTGAGAGACCCTGGGGAATCTGTTGAACAGTTCTTCTTTGCACATCTCAGTGATCCTTTATGGTTGAGGGTGGAGAAGAAGAAGAAGAATGTGTTGCTTTGAGTATTAAGTTTTATAAAGCATTCACAGCAGTTTTCTGGATTACATACTATATCACTGTCCATTATTGTTATATTAGCATGATTTTTTTCTTCTTCTGCATTTGTGGGTTCCAACTTCTTTGTTCACTCCCACCTACAGGGGTGGGGTATGGGTTTAATGAGTGTGGGTTTTATCTTGCCATTTCGTCAGCCGTACTCTGTTTTTGGTGGGTACATTTCCATGATAAAAAACAGTAGGGCTTCCCATCAGAGTCCTGGGTACCCTGAATTAAATTTCCTATGTGTTCTGGAACTCTGAAGGTTTTAGGGTTTCACATGAGAGTGAGCACTTACTCATCTAAAGGCATTTTACTCAAACATAGCATCAGTGTTATGATGGTCAATAAACCTATCTGCTTCCTGTCTCTCCCCTAGCCTCCCAACGCTTCACTTCCCTATATTAAATTTGTCTCTTTGGTTGAAATATTTGCAACAGTTTGTCTATAGACTCCTATAAACAGATCCCATAATCCTTGCCAATGTTTGAGAGTTATGGCTACACACCAGCATACACACCCAGAAAACAGTATGGCTGCCTATATGACTTGTAAAAAAAAAAAAATGGTCATCCACACAAATATCCACTCCCAGAACAATGAGCGAAATTTAGAGTCAGCATTCTATTATTTTAATGCAGTTAGAAATGTCTCATGATTGCTCCTGTCTAACTTGACAACGTGGCAGGTCTCTGACGTTTTTCATGAAATGTAACATTTCAGCTGAACATGATTTTTGCAAAGGCCCATGTCAAAGGCAAATAGCTTGAAACAAACAAACAAACAAACAACACACACACACACACACACACACACACACACACACACACACACACACAAGGTCAAAACTAATAATGATAGTACATTTATATAGCTCTTTCAGATCTCTCAAAGCGTTTTACAGAAACATGTCAGTCAGAGTCAAAGCACACAAGAACACACACGGACATGCACATGCATGGAATAAACAAGTGGATCAGTAGAATACAGTACAGACAGGGAATGAAGTGCCTTAATTATGCAGAAATAGCTTGAAAAGGAATATTTTCAGATTGTTACAAAGAGATGTGAGTGAAGGACTGTGACAGACTGAAAAAGGCTCAGTGAATTCCAGGTTTGTACAAGTGAAGAACTAAAAACTCTCCTGCCGTGTTTCTCTGTTTGATGTGAGAACGCAGGAGATTCTGTCACCAGCAGAAGAGCGGACAGACCTTGAAGGGTCATGCTTGGTTAAAAGGTCAGAAACATGATGAAGTGCAGTTTGCAGAAATGACCTGGAAGCAGAGACATGACACTGAAACTGACTGTTTGGACGTGTTCTTCAGGTTCTGAAGGAGCTGATGCAGAACGGCCGCCTCAGGATTCTGCACCTGCTTAACATGGGCGTCTTTACCGTGGAATGGCTGGTGCTCTTCTTCATCATCAGCGGCCTGTTCCACTGCAGCCGATGCACTCGGTACTTCCCTGTTCTGTTGGACATGGAACGCAGAGTACAATGTCCACCTCTGCGGACTGGTGTCTGTCTCGGTGCAACAAACACTGAGAGTCGTTTTACAGGTGAGGAGTCTGCAGGACACAGTGATGATACAGAGGGGAGTGATGTTGATACAGGGGGGGAGTGATGATGATGATGGTGATACAGGGGGGAGTGATGATGATGATGGTGATACAGGGGGGAGTGATGATGATGATGGTGATACAGGGGGGAGTGATGATGGTGATACAGGGGGGAGTGATGATGATGATGGTGATACAGGGGGGAGTGATGATGATGATGGTGATACAGGGGGAGTGATGATGTTGATACAGGGGGAGTGATGATGATGATGGTGATACAGGGGGGAGTGATGATGATGATGGTGATACAGGGGGGAGTGATGATGATGATGATTTAGGAGGGAGTGATGATGATGATGCAGAGGGACACCATGATGATAATGTGATGCAGAACACCATGATGATGATAATGATGATAAGGACACCATGATGATGGTGATGATACAGGACACCATGATGATGATGATGATGCAGGACACCATGACGATGATAATGATGATGCAGGACACCATGATGATGATAATGATGATGCAGGACACCATGATGATGGTGATGATACAGGACACCATGATGATGATACAGGACACCATGATGATGGTGATGATACAGGACACCATGATGATGATGATGATGATGATGATACAGGACACCATGTTGATGATGATGATGCAGGATATCATGATGATGATAATGATGATACAGGACACCATGATGATGATGAAACACAGGGACACCATGATGATGATAATGATGATGCAGGACACCATGATGATGATGATGATGATGATACAGAACACCAAGATGACGATGATGATACAGGACACCATGATGATGATGAAACACAGGGACACCTTGATGATGATGATAATGATGCAGGACACCATGATGATGATGATGATACAGAACACCAAGATGACGATGATGATACAGGACACCATGATGATGATGATGATGATGCAGGACACCATGATGATGATGATGATGATACATGACACCATGATGATGATAATGATGATACAGGACACCATGATGATGATAATGATGATGATACAGAACACCATGATGATGATGATGGAAGAGAAGGAAGTGATAATGGTGTTAATGATGATACAGAAAGAAGTGATAATGGTGATGATGATGATGATGCAGAAGGAAGTGATGATGGTGGT
>JAAQRG010286343.1:0-12500 GCA_011634625.1 Babylonia areolata
AGAGAGAGAGAGAGAGAGAGAGAGGAGAGAGAGAGAGAGAGAGAGAGAGAGAGAGAGTGTGTGTTTGTGTGTGTGTGTGTGCGCGCGAGCGCGTGTGCATTAGATATCCGAAAGGTGATGTTTTATCGGCCTTGCTTTGTCATGACTCTTATTTTGTGCTTTTGCTACATGATTATATCTGTCACATGCCAAAGGTTATATTGGAATATTTGTATTCTATCAGACTTCAGCACATTTGATTTCTCTTACTGATGTAATAAGAGTTGTTCCGGTTCTGATTCTTTGAATGTGTTGTTCAGATTTTCTGAACGTTGTGTGTGTATCTCTCGGGCCTGGTTAACGCCGGGATTATCACTGTGAAAAGAAGCGTTAACTCACTCAGTACGGCCAGTCCTCTCTTCTCCTCTACACAGACCCCTCAGGATGTCCAGTGGGTGTCTGAATGACCCAACCTTTAGCTTCCGTCGTCAGAATTGTGGTATTCTTTGTTCAGCATTCACCTCTTCAGTATAAGAGCGTTCCGCTTGCAATATTTTGATGATGGTAATTGGGATGAAACGCTGTTAACGTCGTCTCTTTCGCCGTTCGTATGGAGAGAGTTAAAACCCCTTGAGTGCCAGGGGAAAACCCATAGAAAGTGGGGTTCCAAGTCATGAAACATTATCCCAAACAATAAGCATAAAACTGAGAAAACTGTCTGAAGATATATACCACTCTAGATAAATTGTGTGAATTTTCAGCCTTCCAAAGTATTTTTTCCCCCTTGTTTTTCTGATGACTCATCAGTGACGTCACTATACACATACGTGATACGTTCTATGGCACTCAAGGGATTTTAAGTACAGCCATGTTAGGTAGTCCCAAACCTAAGATAGACCTCCATAGCATCCTCCTCCTCCTGCTCCTCCTCCTCATTCATGATCATGATAGGTTATCCCAGATTTTGTGGCCTTCCATGCCCAGCTTTACTGGTGAGCTCAGTTTCGACCCCACTCCACTTCCATGCTGGGTGCGAGTCCTGTCAAGGTCACCGGTGTCGGCAGAGTCATGAAGGGGATATAGGCTGAATGGGGGGGGGGACTGTCGTTGGAGGAACATGGTGGCGGTCTCCACTCTGGAGGAGGCGGCGTCACTCAGTCTGGCTCCGCGACAAAGGAAGTACTGACGTCAGTAGCGCGATGGCTTGTGCTGCTGTGGCGTAGCGTATATGGATTTGTCCGAACGCAGTGACGCCTCCTTGAGAAACTGAAACTCGACTTAAATCGCCCACACAGACAACTCTCTCTCTCTCTCTCTTTCTCTCTCTCTCTCTCTCTCTCTCTCTCTCTCTCTCCAGGATCTCAGAAGTTATTTCTTCTCGTTCACACCACCCCACTCTCCAATCCAATCTCCATGTTCTATCAGGATCACTGTACCCAGACACAGACACCCCCACCCCCAACCGCCTTCGGGGCCATCCCGGCACCACCAAACCCCCCATATCCCCACACCTCCCCTCTTCTCCCCATACCGGTGTTAGAAGGTAGAACCAACACCCCCCCCCCCCCACATACTGCCCCTCAGGCAGTATATCATGCTATGGGGGGCGCCGTGGCAGAATGGATTAGACGTTGGACTTGTGATCCAGTGTTCATTCATCAGAGATCAGGGTTTCCAGGCCCTGTTTCGGCACGGTGCTGTGTCCTTGGGGGAGAGGGAGGCCCTGTGTCGGCATGGCGCTGTGTCCTTGGGGGAGAGGGAGGCCCTGTGTCGGCATGGTGCTGTGTCCTTGGGGATGAGGGAGGCCCTGTTTCGGCATGGTGCTGTGTCCTTGGGGAAGAGGGAGGCCCTGTTTCGGCATGGTGGTGTGTCCTTAGGGAAGAGGGAGGCCCTGTTTGGGCATGGTGGTGTGTCCTTGGGGAAGAGGGAGGCCCTGTGTCGGCATGGTGCTGTGTCCTTGGGGATGAGGGAGGCCCTGTTTCGGCATGGTGCTGTGTCCTTGGGGAAGAGGGAGGCCCTGTTTCGGCATGGTGGTGTGTCCTTAGGGAAGAGGGAGGCCCTGTTTGGGCATGGTGGTGTGTCCTTGGGGAAGAGGGAGGCCCTGTGTCGGCATGGTGCTGTGTCCTTGGGGATGAGGGAGGCCCTGTTTCGGCATGGTGCTGTGTCCTTGGGGAAGAGGGAGGCCCTGTTTCGGCATGGTGGTGTGTCCTTAGGGAAGAGGGAGGCCCTGTTTGGGCATGGTGGTGTGTCCTTGGGGAAGAGGGAGGCCCTGTGTCGGCATGGTGCTGTGTCCTTGGGGATGAGGGAGGCCCTGTTTCGGCATGGTGCTGTGTCCTTGGGGAAGAGGGAGGCCCTGTTTCGGCATGGTGGTGTGTCCTTAGGGAAGAGGGAGGCCCTGTTTGGGCATGGTGGTGTGTCCTTGGGGAAGAGGGAGGCCCTGTGTCGGCATGGTGCTGTGTCCTTGGGGATGAGGGAGGCCCTGTTTCGGCATGGTGCTGTGTCCTTGGGGAAGAGGGAGGCCCTGTTTCGGATTGGCGCTGTGTCCTTGGGGAAGAGGCACTTTTCTTCCGAATTTCCTCTCCACCCGGGTATGGGTGAGTACCTGACTTCGGTCCGGGAAAGGTGGTTAGAAGCAGCGGAAGGTGTCGCTCAATGGATTCGCTGTGGAGCTGCTCGTCTGCTGGGAGGAGGGAGTTCCTCATGCGGTTGGTCCTGGCCCTGACACACGTCAGCCGCTCAGAAGCCTCCTTCCTGGACTCGCAAAGCAGTCAGCACCTGGTGGGGTGGGATGGGTGGCTAGTGTCTGAGAGCAGCGGCCTGGAACAGCATGTCCAGGGTCGTCAGAGCCTCACCGATGATGGAGGCCGCCCTGCTGACGACCTTCTCCAGCCTCTCCATGTTGGCCTTCTTGGTGCTACTCTGGTAGCACAGCTGGTTGAAGGACAGCAATAAAAAAAGAAAAAAAGAAAAGAAAAGAAAAAAAAAACCAACAAAAAACGTTTAATCGATATTGGTCTTTCAGTGCTCAACAAGAGTGTTGTCCCCTGGCAAAATTCTGTGGATGAAATCTACGATGAATGTACACAAATATGTATGGATGCTCTCAAAGCCTGACTAAGCTCGTTGAGTTATGCTGCTGCTGGGCATCTGCTTAGCAGGTGTTGTGTAGCGTATGTATATGGATTTGTCCGAATGCAGTGACGCCTCCTTGAGAAACAGACTGAAGCTGAAACGGTGAGGACTAGTCCTAGGACACTCTAACGACGCTGAAACATATTCGCGGGCGGGGGTAGACCATTTTCAGCCAGTAACTTAAAAAAGAAAATGTCATGGAGGACAGAAAGACATATTGGGGCAAGAATATTTATTTCCGGACATCGGGGACGAGGGAGAATATCCCAAAGTCCTCGACAATTTACTTCTGGGGGTAAAAATCACAGTGTGGGGATGGGGGGATCGACAATTTACTTCTGGTGGTAAAAATCACAGTGTGGGGGTGGGGGGGATCGACAATTTACTTCTGGGGGTAAAAATCACAGTGTGGGGGTGGGGGGGATCGACAATTTACTTCTGGGGGTAAAAATCACAGTGTGGGGGTGGGGGGGATCGACAATTTACTTCTGGGGGTAAAAATCACA
Source organism: Babylonia areolata (assembly GCA_011634625.1). Taxonomy (NCBI): domain Eukaryota; kingdom Metazoa; phylum Mollusca; class Gastropoda; order Neogastropoda; family Buccinidae; genus Babylonia; species Babylonia areolata. The sequence goes on from JAAQRG010286343.1 coordinate 3,618, forward strand.
GTGTGGGGATGGGGGGATCGACAATTTACTTCTGGTGGTAAAAATCACAGTGTGGGGGTGGGGGGGATCGACAATTTACTTCTGGGGGTAAAAATCACAGTGTGGGGGTGGGGGGGATCGACAATTTACTTCTGGGGGTAAAAATCACAGTGTGGGGGTGGGGGGGATCGACAATTTACTTCTGGGGGTAAAAATCACAAATTATTGGGGGTGGGGATCGACAATTTACTTCTGGGGTAAAATCACAGTGTGGGGGTGGGGGATCGACAATTTACTTCTGGGGGTAAAAATCACAGTGTGGGGGTGGGGGGATCGACAATTTACTTCTGGGGGTAAAAATCACAGTGTGGGGGTGGGGGAATGACTCCATCTTGTGCAGCAAACTCGACCCGGTGGGGGATGGTGGGGGTGGGGGGGAACAAGGTTCAGCTCCAGCATCAAAATGAACATCCAAGCTCCGTCCGTCGTCCCCAAGTTAAAGTCTGCAACAAGCTGCCGGTGATGACCGCTCAGCATCAAGTGCCGCCACGTGGCTGCAAGGATTCCAGTCAATACAAGCGGCAAATGGAAGTTCCGTTGAAGTGGCTCGCGGTTTCCCGCTCGTATCCACCCCCACCCCCCCGCTCCCTACCTCTCCTTCTAATACCCTCTTCTCATTTTTTTTGGTGGTTGTTCGTTGTGAACTGCACTGAGTTCATGTACAGGAAGACTGGGAAAGGAAGTCATACCTTACTTTGGACCGTGAGGTTTCGTGGAGTGATGGCCAAGTGGAGTAATGGCCTAGAGGTAACGCGTCCGCCTTGGAAGCGAGAGAATCTGAGCGCGTTGGTTCGAACCTCAGCTCAGCCGCCGATATTTTCTCCCCCTCTCCATTGACCTTGAGTGGTGGTCTGGAAGCTAGTCATTCGGATCAGACTATAAACCGAGGTCCCGTTTGCAACCATGCACTTAGCGCACGTAAAAGAACCCACGGAAACAAAGGGGTTGTTCCTGGCAAAATTCTGTAGAGAAATCCACTTCGATAGGAAAAACAAATAAAACTGCACGCAGGAAATTATACCCAAAAAATGGGTGGCGCTGTAGTATAGCGACGCGCTCTCCCTGGGGAGAGCAGCCCGAATTTCACACAGAGAAATCTGTTGTGATAAAAAGAAATACAAATACAAACACAAATGTTCTCTTTCCTAAAGTGGACAGTGAAGCTTCGTTGCTGTGCTATCAGTATGTTTTTTTTCTTTGTGTGTGTGTGTGTGTGTGTGTGTGTGTGTGTGTGTCCACGAATTTGGAACATTTTGTTTTGTTAACTCTTTCCATACGAACGGCGAAAGAGACGACGTTAACAGCGTTTCAGCCCAATTACCATCATCAAAATAATTGCAAGCGGAAGGCTCTTATACTGAAGACGTGAATGTTGACAAAGAATACCACAATTCTGACGACGGAAGCTAAAGGTTGGGTCATTCAGACACCCACTGGACATCCTGAGGGGTCTGTGTAGAGGAGAAGAGAGGACTGGCCGTACTGAGTGAGTTAAATTTCGGTGATGATGAATGATCGCGACTTACCGACAAGTCGTTGGGCATTATCATGCATGACACGTGTTTATATCACTCAAATCGCGTAGGTTGTAATGTCGGAGAGTAGCTAGGAGGGTGATAAACAGGCTAAAACTTTGTACTTAAAAAAAAGAAAAAAAATGATCACAGGGCTTTTGAAAAATCCAAAAGCCTCCTTGCCCCACAACCGCCTCCTCCGGCCCTCACCCCCGACGCCCCCGACTGCTGATGATTTCCTTCATTGTTTTATTCACTACCCAGTCGGCTGAGAATTCATTTCGGAACTGTACGACTGGCGCAATAGCTGAGTGGTTAAAGTGTTGGACTTTCAATATGAGGGTCCCGGGTTCAAATCTCGGTAACAACGCCTGATGGGTGGGTAAAGGGTGGAGTTGCTTTTTTCCGATCTCCCAGGTCAACATATGTGCAGACCTGCTAGTGCCTGAACCCCCTTCTTGTGTCTACGCAAGCAGAAGATTAAATACGCACGTTAAAGATCCTGTAATCTATGTCAGCGTTCAGTTGTTTATGGAAACAAGAACATACCCAGCATGCTCACCCCCCAAAACGGAGTATGGCTGCCTACATGGCGGGGGTAAAACGGTCATACACGTAAAATCCCAATCGTGTGCGTACGAGTGAACGTGGGAGTTGTAGCCCACGAACGAAGAAGAAGAAGGAGAAAAAGATTTCGGAACTGTACAACGAGGTACGACTCAAAATTTTCTCTTTGGTTTTGAGAGAACAAAATGACAGTTTCTGCAGCACAACTTCAACAACTTTTTTTCCAATTTTATTTTCAGCCTATGTACTCTGTGGCTGGAATCAGGATGCTTTTTCTGTCCAAACTACTTATGTGTAACTTGCTTAACTCCAAGTGTTTCATGATCAATAGTTTGCTGATGATTAAAAAAAAAATCAATTACCTTGCATACGTTCGAAAGCAAACCAGTGTGACTCCTCTAACTCATCCTGGTCTGGTTCAGATTATTCATTTCAGTACTTTTCCACCAGACTGTCAGGTACTGAATGCAACAGCTGTGGTGATATTTACCACGCGAAAATGTAAAAGCACCGTATTCTCAAGAGCTTTTTCTTCCCTTTTTGCTCTGCAGTTTGAAGCACCATCTACCAGCCTTCATAATCAAGCACTGCAGTTCCTTCTGTTGTCCAACCGCCTTTTTCTGATTTTGTTCTTCCTTCTCTGTTGCAGAACAACAACAGTTTCGGTTTCAGTAGCTCAAGGAGGCGTCACTGCGTTCGGACAAATCCATATACGCTACACCACATCTGTCAAGCAGATGCCTGACCAGCAGCGTAACCCAACGCGCTTAGTCAGGCCTTGAGAAAACAACTACAACAACAACAAAAACAAAACAAACAACAACAACAACAACAAAAAAACAACAAACAACAACAACAACAACAAAAAAACAACAACAAAAAAAACAACAACCAAAAACAAACAAACAAACAAACAACAACAACAACAACAACAACAAAACAAAAAACAAAAAAACAACCCAAAACAAAAACGGTCTAGTTTGAATCAAAATGCTTTCTCAGGTTCTAAAAGGAACACCTGTAATCCTTTACTGCTGACAGATTCTTCGATTTCGGCGGAACTCCTTAGACGGCAAAGATTCCTTGTGAAACGTTAATCAACAATGTCAATGTTTCCCATGCTCTTTGCTGGGGTACTTAACGGCAAAGATTCCTTGTGAAACGTTAACCAACAATGTCAATGTTAATCAACAATGTCAATGTTTCCCATGCTCTTTGCTGGGGTACTCAACGGCAAAGATTCCTTGTGAAACGTTAATCAACAATGTCAATGTTAATCAACAATGTCAATGTTTCCCATGCTCTTTGCTGGGGTACTTAACGGCAAAGATTCCTTGTGAAACGTTAATCAACAATGTCAATGTTTCCCATGCTCTTTGCTGGGGTACTTAACGGCAAAGATTCCTTGTGAAACGTTAACCAACAATGTCAATGTTAATCAACAATGTCAATGTTTCCCATGCTCTTTGCTGGGGTACTCAACGGCAAAGATTCCTTGTGAAACGTTAATCAACAATGTCAATGTTTCTCATGCTCTTTGCTGGGGTACTCAACGGCAAAGATTCCTTGTGAAACGTTAATCAACAATGTCAATGTTTCTCATGCCCTTTGCTGGGGTACTCAACGGCAAAGATTCCTTGTGAAACGTTAATCAACAATGTCAATGTTTCTCATGCTCTATGCTGGGGTACTCAACGGCAAAGATTCCTTGTGAAAAGTTAATCAACAATGTCAATGTTTCTCATGCTCTTTGCTGGGGTACACAACGGCAAAGATTCCCTGTGAAACGTTAATCAACAATGTCAATGTTTCTCATGCTCTTTGCTGGGGTACTCAACGGCAAAGATTCCTTGTGAAACGTTAATCAACAATGTCAATGTTTCTCATGCTCTATGCTGGGGTACTCAACGGCAAAGATTCCTTGTGAAAAGTTAATCAACAATGTCAATGTTTCTCATGCTCTTTGCTGGGGTACACAACGGCAAAGATTCCCTGTGAAACGTTAATCAACAATGTCAATGTTTCTCATGCTCTTTGCTGGGGTACTCAACGGCAAAGATTCCTTGTGAAACGTTAATCAACAATGTCAATGTTTCTCATGCTCTTTGCTGGGGTACTCAACGGCAAAGATTCCTTGTGAAACGTTAATCAACAATGTCAATGTCTTCCATGCTCTTTGCTGGGGCACTCAACGGCAAAGATTCATTGTGACACGTTAATCAACAATGTCAATGTTTCTCATGCTCTGTGCTGGGGTACTCAACGGCAAAGATTCCTTGTGAAACGTTAATCAACAATGTCAATGTTTCCCATGCTCTTTGCCGGTTGGCAAAGATTCCTTGTGAAACGTTAATCAACAATGTCAATGTTTCTCATGCTCTGTGCTGGGGTACTCAACGGCAAAGATTCCTTGTGAAACGTTAACCAACAATGTCAATGTTAATCAACAATGTCAATGTTTCCCATGCTCTTTGCTGGGGTACTTAATGGCAAAGATTCCTTGTGAAACGTTAATCAACAATGTCAATGTTAATCAACAATGTCAGTGTTTCTCATGCTCTGTGCTGGGGTATTCAACGGCAAAGATTCCTTGTGAAACGTTAATCAACAATGTCAATGTTTCCCATGTTCTTTGCTGGGGTACTCAACGGCAAAGATTCCTTGTGAAACGTTAATCAACAATGTCAATGTTTCCCATGCTCTTTGCCGGTTGGCAAAGATTCCTTGTGAAACGTTAATCAACAATGTCAATGTTAATCAACAATGTCAGTGTTTCTCATGCTCTTTGCTGGGGTACTTAACGGCAAAGATTCCTTGTGAAACGTTAATCAACAATGTCAATGTTTCCCATGTTCTTTGCTGGGGTATTCAACGGCAAAGATTCCTTGTGAAACGTTAATCAACAATGTCAATGTTTCCCATGTTCTTTGCTGGGGTACTCAACGGCAAAGATTCCTTGTGAAACGTTAATCAACAATGTCAATGTTTCCCATGCTCTTTGCCGGTTGGCAAAGATTCCTTGTGAAACGTTAATCAACAATGTCAATGTTAATCAACAATGTCAGTGTTTCTCATGCTCTTTGCTGGGGTACTTAACGGCAAAGATTCCTTGTGAAACGTTAATCAACAATGTCAATGTTTCCCATGTTCTTTGCTGGGGTATTCAACGGCAAAGATTCCTTGTGAAACGTTAATCAACAATGTCAATGTTTTAATCAACAATGTCAATGTTTCTCATGCTCTGTGCTGGGGTACTCAACGGCAAAGATTCCTTGTGAAACGTTAATCAACAATGTCAATGTTCCCATGCTCTTTGCTGGGGTACTCAGGAACTTGCAGACGTTTCCCTTACCCTTCTTCTTCGTTCGTGGGCTGCAACTCCCACTTTCACTTGTATCTACACGAGTTGGCCCTTACGTGTATGGCCGTTTTTACCACGCCAGGTAGGCAGCCATACTCAGTTTTCGGGGATATTTTCATTACGATATGGGGAGTCTGTATGTTTCATCAGCCCCTGTCGGGCTATGCCTTGTAGCTTGTAGCTATGTCTTGTAGCTTCTTTAACCGGAAATGCGACCCTTCTAGAGATAAAAAGACGACACTCTTCATTCTGAGAGAACAAACTATATAGCCTAATACATATCCGGGACTTGTTCTGCCGGTGTTGTGAGATATTTGTCATTCTTTCTGTTTCTTGAGGTCATGTCTGCTTTCGTTTTATGGCTTCACCAAGTTCACGTTTAAGCAGATATACAAAACAAATGCAAATGTGAAACCACGATATCCGAAACGGTCTACTGTCTACTCATCTACTGCAAATAAGAGCACACTGTGAAATTTATTTGCAAGAAACAGTACTTGAAATCTTTTTGAGGATGAAAGAGTTAGACCAGATCTTGTCGCTCTTATAAACATAGAATTGATCCCTCTTTAAGTCGCCATACTTATACTAATACTACTCACGATTGTATTATGATACTACTACTACTACTACTACTACTACTACTACTACTACTACTACTACTACTACTACTACTACTACCACTACTGCTTTGTTTTACATTCTATGTTCATGTCGTCTTCAAGCAGTGCATTTTTTGGTTTTCATTGAAAATATGTATTCATAGCTCAGCTCTTATATCAGTATTGTCATTAAAAAAATATATATATCAAAAGCAATCCGGTACTTGTAGAACAGAAATGTTTCGCAACAACACTAACAAAATCTGATCCATGCCACCCATTACATTTCCCGTTATCGCCAATTGCAGATGTTATACCATTCAGTGAAAATATTTCGCAATGGAAAAAAAAAAGGAAAAAATAAATGTTCACGTATCTTTGGTAACCCCCCGTCCACACCCACACACGCACGTACGCACGCACACACACACACACACAGAGAAGATAGCTCCCTAAATTGATTCAGACCAGAACATATCATATCCTTTTCCACATGACAGAAATTGCAGCCGCCTCCGTGAGTCACTTAGATTTACATCTCTTAATAATGCGATTTGTTTTGCTGTTTTCATTCTGCTTGTGCGTATCCCTTGTCAAACTATTTTGGCTTCATTTATTTTTGTTTTAATTTTCCCGAATCTTTCAAATAGCTGAACGTCTCCGATACAGGTTAGAAATTAAAGGGTTTCTTCCGCATGACAAAAACGCTAATACGCCAAAGAGCACCTTTGAAAAGAGCAAATTTTGTTTGTTTGTTTGTTTGTTTTTGTTTTGTGATCATGAAATAACGATTTGATATACAGTGATTATGTACATTTGAACGGGTTGCTTTGTTTTGTTGTTGTTGTTGTAGCTTGCATAGGTAGCGATGTGATGGAATCTAATATTCTTGCAGCGATTCTGAGTTGATTGCTTGCAGGCAGCCCATTTGACTGGATATACTTTATTGTGTGGGGTGTAATGATGATCATGCATTTTTTTCGGATGTTGGGGGTGGCAGCGCTTTGAAACATCTCAAAGCGCATTACCAGAACACGTAAGTCAGACAGCAACCACACAAGCAAACATCTCCCCGCCCCCCACTCCCCCACCCTCCCTGCCCCCAGACACACATACACACGAGCGCGTATATATACACACACACACACACACACACACACACACACAACACGCGCTTATGTCCGGTTATTTATTGAAAATGGCGTCAGCGTCTGGACATCGGACCGGAAGACGAAAAAGACGGCATCCATGAGCTGGACAGAGCGGCACAGGTCACAATCTTCAGACTGCGAACGGGACACTGTCAGGTCCTCTCCCACCTCTACCGTCTGAAAATATCACATACTGACCAGAGCCCTTGTGGCACAGGCCCACAGACCCCTCCCATATCCTGCAGCCCTGCCCCACCTTCGACGCTCTGAGACGCCAGGCATGGCCCAGCCCGGTGGAGCTCCAGGAGAAACTGTGGGGACCGGCGGGGTCCCTGCGGCTGACCGTGGATTTCGCCTTCCTGACCGGACTGAAGAAGAAGAAGGAGAAGAATTTATCAAAAAACAAAACAAAAACAAAAACAAACAACAAACAAACGTCAGAGGTTCTCCTCTGCCACTGGTAAACCATGTGACCCAGTACCATCTGCCGCATATTTGGAAGTAAACCCAACAGGAAAATCCGATCCGGAGAGGGATAGATCTACGCCAGTTCTGACTTCCCCCAAGACAGGCCGCATCCTGAAAACCGTTTGTAGAGACCCAAGGCTATGAAGACAGGTCGTCATGAAAACCGTTTGTAGAGACCCAAGGCTATGACGACAGGCCGTCATGAAAACCGTTTGTAGAGACCCAAGGCTATGAAGACAGGCCGCATCCTGAAAACCGTTTGTAGAGACCCAAGGCTATGAAGACAGGTCGTCATGAAAACCGTTTGTAGAGACCCAAGGCTATGAAGACAGGCCACATCATGAAAACCGTTTTTCACTTTTACGCATGCAAGGCAAGGCAAGGCAAGGCGAGGCATAGCACGGCACGGCACGGCACGGCACGGCACGGCACGGCACGGCAAGGCATGGCATGGCATGGCATGGCATGGCATGGCAAGACAAGGCAAGGCAAGAACAAACAAACAAAAAAAAAAAAAAAAAAAAAGCAAAAAAAGCACAAAAAAAAAAAAGCGAAAAGAAAGCAAACTCTAGCAAACCAACAAATACAAATCAACAAGTCAAATTTTCTTGTCAATTGAATGACAACGCAAACAACCATAACTATACAAATCAACGTTAGAACATGTAACCTTTTCCATAGTGTTCCTATTCGACCTATTTTCCCCTATCAATAGACAAAGTTCTATCGAAGAGACAAAAGATTTCAAATTTAACGGTACTATGCCCCCTCCCCCCCCCCCCTCGCCCCGAAAACAGTAAGTAGAATTATATGGAGTTTGGGCAGGTTCCATGTATCTATGAAACAAACAAAATAAACCAAAACACAAACAACAGCAACAACAACAACAACAAACTCATGAACACATGTAGATAAAAGACGTGAGAAACTATGGATCCCAAAAACATGAAGGATATGTTGATATTTCGAAAAGAGAGAGAGTGAGAGAACATTGTTTTGGGAGCACTGTTACGAAACCTCGACGATCTTTTCACCTGTGTCTTTTCTCAGATTAAAGCGCCACGCATGTGCGTGCACGTGGGCGTAGGGAGCGCGTGCATTGCGTGCTGGAAGGTAAAAACCGTTCCCAGGCATTGAGCCTTGAGCCTTGAGCCTTTTTTTCCCCCGCGTTTGGCATGAAA
>JAAQRG010286345.1:0-12851 GCA_011634625.1 Babylonia areolata
TCGATACTAAACTATTTCACGCCTGACCCTGTTCTACAATTCATATCGTGGTTGAATTATTTTATTTTATTTTTTATTTTTTTTTGAAAGAATGATAACTGGTTGCAGAAACGACGCTGTTCCAACAGACGAATCACTTTGTTACAGTCACCAGATAATTATTTACTGGCCTGATAGTGGATTTTAGCTGGTAATGAGATTCACTTTGACTGATAGAAACGTCTCTGTCCTGGTAGTAAACTTTGGCTGGTCCAAGAATAAAAGTCACCTGGTCAGATTGTAAACTTTAGCTGGTCCGTGAATAAAACGTCAGCTGGTCTGACAGCGAACGTCAGCTTGTCTGATGGTAGACGTCAGTTGGTCTGACCGTAAACGTTATTGGTCTGGCAGTAAACTTCAGGTGGAGTGCTCATAAACCCCAAATGACAAAATAGTAAAATGCAAGCTGGCCTGCATAATTCATTCACTATGTCTTACCTGAAAGTGTTTCATCTTTCTTTCTTTCTTGCTCTCTGTACTGGGCAGGATGTGGTGCGAGAGACGTTGAACTTAGTGGTGTGAATGTTTTCGTTGTGGTTTAACCTTCTTTCTATTGTGTTTTTTTCAATTTGCTTCCTTTCTTCAGAATCTATTTAGGGCAAGGTCACTCACCGGTCCCCAAACCTCGTTACTTTGTTCGGGGTTTAGGTGTGGGTGGTGGGAGGGGTGGGGGGCGTTTTGCTCGTTGTGGCGAGGGCTAGATGCAAAACAAATCATATTCCATGCTTATCTATATTCTCTCGTTTAGTAAATAAAAGCATTAGAAATGACTATCTTCCAGACGATTTACTTTTTTTTTTATAGCCTCAGGGTCAGTGCCTTCCAGACCGGCTGACAATGCGGTCAATGTCCTGACCATCCATTTCATTTGGACTGACGGACGTGACTGGGGTCCTAAGGACAGTGGTTTTCACAGCTCGGTCAGCTGGAGGGAACCCAGACACAAGCCTGTCACCCGAGGAAAACTTAGCCACACACACAGGCACGACACTATCTAACATGCCGCCCAAACTGAAAGTGTGTGGCGTTGAGGGAAAACGAAAGGAGAAATTAGTGGTTGTTCTCACGTGTAAAAATAGTCTTTTCCACATCACATCACCGGTGTCTGACGAAAGAATGTTCGCCCTGCTCATTGCTCAGATTATCGCTCATTGCTCAGAACATCGCTCATCATGTTCATTGCTCAGAACATCATTTACTGTACTCATTGCTCAGAACTTTGTCCATCCTGCTCATTGATCAGAACATGACATATCCTGCTTAAAACTAGAAAATCGCTCATCCTCCTCATAGCTTACAGCACAACGTAAACCTGCTCAATTTTCAAAAGGTCGCTCACCCTGCTCAATGCTCAGAGCATCGCTCAGGTTTGCCAGTGGCTCATCCTGCTCAATGCCAATGACACAGCTCAGGATACCGGTAGTTTACCCTGCTCAGTGCTCAGAACCCCGCTCAGGGATACCAGTGGCTCATCCTGCTCATTGCTGATGGAACCGATCACCCAACTTTGTTCTTGACAAAACAGTCACTGGGCGTGGGAAGGGGGAGGGGGCTGGGGAGGGGGTGAGGGGGTTGTACAGAAATGACAGAACACACCGACTGTGCAGCCAGTCAGAATGGTCTCCCCTTTCCGTAACTGATGAGCGAGAGAGGACTAGGGCAAACTCGTTGAGCACAATGTAGAAATGTAGAAACAGCTCAGTCGTACGCACACAATGGATAGGATCTCCGGCAGGAAAGTAACTAGTTTATAATTATGATTTTTTTTTCCCCAGTTGTCTTCTGATCAACTATGTACATACAATACATGGTAAAACACACAGTCATAGGTTCAATAAATAATACAAACAACAGGTTAGACATTATGTACGATAGTGTAATGGAACAAGGAATCAGGTCAACAATGTATGTATGATAGTGGAACTGAATAAGGAATTAGGTCAACGATGTATGTACGACAGTGGAACAGAACACGGAATTAGGCCAACAATATATGTACGATAATGAAATAGAATTAGGAACTAGGTCAACACTGTATGCATGATTGTGGAACAGAACAAAGAGTTAGGTCAACAATGTATGTAAGATAGTGGAATAAAGTGCGGAATTGGGTCAATAATGTTTGTATGATTGTGGAACTTAATAAGGAATTGGGACAACAATACCTGCATGATAGTAGAATAGAGTAAGGACTCAGGTCAACAAAGTATGTATGATAGTGGATTAGAGTAAGAATTTAGGTCAACAATGTATATAATGATAGTGGATTATAGTAAGAACTTAGGTCAACAATGTATGCGTCATAGTGGAACTGAATACGAAATTAGGTCAACTATATATGCATGATAGTGGAACTGAATAAGGAATTAGGTCAACTATATATATATGCGTGATAGTGGAACTGAATAAGGAATTAGGTCAACAGTTTATCATGTGTCATCACACTGGACAGGACGGTCATCTAGCTGAATAGTGGCGGCAGTAAGCTCAACGAACCAAACAACCAACCAAACAAACAAACCAAGCAAACCAAACAATGGATACACGTTGAAAAAGTCAAGCACGACAGTGATTGCACAGCGGGTTCATGAAAAAAAAGAACATGAACATGAACAAGATTCAGATCAGGTTGTCATCCTCTCATCAGAGGAATGGATGGAAAACATGGTTGTAATGGTGTTGACTTTTTTTTTTTTTTTTTTTTTTTTTTTTTACACAAAAACTCACAACGGTATTGGATCATACTGTATCAAATTCCTTAGATCTATGCACAATAGCATGCACGCACACACGCACGCACGCACACACACACACACACACACACACACACACACACACACACACACACACACACACGATCGCGCAGTCACGCGAACTAGCATAAGAAGACGGATGTAAACACACACACAAAGCGAGTAAATAGCCAGTCAGACTATACATGAAGCGGGATTATTGAAAAGAAATAAAAATTCAAACAAACACAGTTCATCATATAAAGGAAACGTATCAAACACATACAATAACAAGTAAAATAAGTGAACATAAATCAAAACTATCACACGAAACGAAAAAAGAAGAAGAAGAAAAAAAACAACAACCAAAGACAAAGAAAAACCAACAACAACAACAATAACAACAACAACAACAACAAAAATAGAAGAAGGTGAAGAAAAAGCATGTGGTCGGGGCGGAAGGAGGGGTGGGTGGGTGTGTTAGATAAAGAATTTGACCTTTTTTAAGCAGACCATCTAAAATAAAAAAAGACAACAAACGAAAGCCCGCTTCACATGATTTGGACTCAGTACAAACGAGAAACCGAATATCTATTAATTTACTCGGACATTGTTGGAAAACATCTGGAACGTTCTCAAGCACATTAATTTCGGCATACCTCCCCCCCCCCACTTTGACACCAAGTGACCACGAGAAACATCACACAACATCATTACCAGTACAAATGAACAACAGTAACACCACCATCGTCAAACATCACATGTCACATGTGTGAACAGATGTTAAATGAAACTATTACTAGCAATAGCACTACTACAATTTTAACGACACACCAACTACCACTACTTATACACACAGATGTTGAGTATCTAAACCACCATTAAAACACCTAGGTTAAAGTTCAAAGGTCCAATAGCCTTTGACGGCTCTCACGGCGGTGAACTCGAAACCTATTGTGTCTAGCGCTCAGCATAGGAAGAAGAGTCCCAAGTGAACCCCTTCCCACAGTGTCCAGCGCTCAGCATTGGAAGGCGGGGCCCAGTCCTCTCCACCCACCGTTTTAACCTACCCCAAAAGAAGTCATGTACCCATTCATTTCTGGGTGGATTGAGAGAAAATCAGAGAAATGTGTCTTTTCCAAAGACCACACAACCATGTCGAAACGGGGCCTCCAGCCCTGATCACTGGTGAACACTAGATCAAAAGTCCAACGCCTATCGTATTCTGTCACGGTGCTTCAAAGAAAACGAATAAAAGACCAATAAACATCAAAACAGCACGTCATCAATGGGCATGATAACCCAGCGAGCATATAGCCAATACACGTGACCAGCAGCCACATCGGTATTGATGACAGGCACCAAACAACACCAACCGCCAACGCTGACAAACACCAAGAGATACATCGCTAACACAGATCCACATCAAACACCACCAACACAGTCAATCGTTAAACAATCACAAACACCACCACCACCAACACAGATCATCGTTAAACAATAACAAACACCACCACCAACAACACATACAATCGTTAAACAATCACAAACACCACCAACAACAACACATGCAATCGTTAAACAATCACAAACACCACTACCAACAACAACAACACAGTCAATCGTTAAACAATCACAAACACCACCACCACAACACAGACAATCTTTAAACAATCACAAACACCACCACCACCACCAACACAGTCAATCGTTAAACAATCACAAACACCACCACCAACAACACATGCAATCGTTAAACAATCACAAACACCACTACCAACAACAACAACACAGTCAATCGTTAAACAATCACAAACACCACCAGCACCAACACAGATCATCGTTAAACAATAACAAACACCACCACCAACAACACATACAATCGTTAAACAATCACAAACACCACCAACAACAACACATGCAATCGTTAAACAATCACAAACACCACTACCAACAACAACAACACAGTCAATCGTTAAACAATCACAAACACCACCACCACAACACAGACAATCTTTAAACAATCACAAACACCACCACCACCACCAACACAGTCAATCGTTAAACAATCACAAACACCACCACCAACAACACATGCAATCGTTAAACAATCACAAACACCACTACCAACAACAACAACACAGTCAATCGTTAAACAATCACAAACACCACCAGCACCAACACAGATCATCGTTAAACAATAACAAACACCACCACCAACAACACATACAATCGTTAAACAATCACAAACACCACCAACAACAACACATGCAATCGTTAAACAATCACAAACACCACCACCACCAACACAGACAATCTTTAAACAATCACAAACACCACCACCACCACCAACACAGACCATCGTTAAACAATCACAAACACCACCACCACCACCAACACAGACCATCGTTAAACAATCACAAACACCACCACCACCACCAACACAGACCATCGTTAAACAATCACAAACACCACCACCACCACCAGCACAGACCATCGTTAAACAATCACAAACACCACCACCACCACCAGCACAGACAATCTTTAAACAATCACAAACACCACCACCACCACCAACACAGACCATCGTTAAACAATCACAAACACCACCACCACAACACAGATCATCGCCAAACAATCACAAACACCACCACCACAACACCACAGACAAATCGTTAAACACTCACAAACACCACCACCAACAACACAGTCAATCGTTAATGTATCACAAACAACAACATCAGAGCATCATCGTCAATAAAAAAAAAAAAAAAAAAAAATCACACAACCAACACACAAGAAAGAACAACATGAGACCACAACATCGCCAGCAGCACAGATAAACACACAGCTCTATCGGGAACGTCTAACACAGACCTTTTCCCTGGACAAAGAAATCAGACATAAACTAATGAGTCCAGTACACAGGGAGCTGGGCCATGGCAATGATCACAAAGTCGCTAATGGCAGTCCCTCCGGCCCTGAAGACAGCAGCGCCGAGGGACCCAGATGAAGTGCATTGACCCATGCGGACTTCATTAACAACACCCAGCATGCTGCTTGTATCATTCGTTAGAAACAGCCATCCTTGAACGGCAGGCTCCTAGTCCTGTCCGTTATTAAAGAATACGTAACGTTGGGGGCTAGCAGGGTCCGTTTTCAGTTTGAGGGCTAGCATCGTCCCTTAAACAACACAACACAGCCATGAGGGTTAGCTCCTAGTATATTTCGTTAAATAACAACACTGAGCTTTGAGGGTTAGCTCCTAGTATCTGTCGTTAAAACACTCAGCCTCAAGGTTAGTCGCTAGTATCGTCCGTGAACAGCTCTATATCTTGAGGGCTAGCACAAGTCTCATCTACTGTCAACAGTCAAACTTAACAGTAGTAAGCCAGATCCTAGCTATCGTTCGATAACAACTCGGCCCGGAATCTCGACAGTTGGCAACAGTCAGCCTTGGGGATACCTTCTAATATGACCCATTGACAGGGCTTAGAATGAAAGAGTCTCTAGCCTCGTCCGTTAATTGACAACACAGCTTTGAGGACTAGCTCGTCCACAGGGGGACAGGGGTAGGGTAGCTCCTAGTCTGGCCTAAGGTTGAGTTCGGAGACTGAAGCCTGACTGAATAACACAGGAAACGAATGATGAACGCCTAAAGGCAGCTCCCATTCGGCTCTACCCAATGGACGATTAGACCCGTTGTGCCAATGATTCCGTGTTTGTGGTAAAGCACTGAGAGCTTGGCCCTCGAGCGAGGAGAAGCTCAATGTAAGTATCTGTATCAATCAAACAATCAATCACTCTCAGGCAGTCACTGTCAGATAGTGTGCCGCACTGCCGAAGAGGCAGGGTGACATGCTGATGTACACAGCATCATCACTCTGACAGAATCATCTAAAAAAAAATTAAATAAAATTAAAAAAAAAAGAAAAAAAGAAAAAGGTTGAATGCCCATTGTGTCCAGGGCTCGGCCTAGAAAGGCGGGACCCAGTCCTCTCCTTCCGCCGTTCTCACCTTCCCCACCATCCAGTCACCAACCAGTGTAGGCTGTCACACACACCATTCACCAATCAGTGAAGGCTGTCACACACACCATTCACCAATCAGTGAAGGCTGTCACACACACCATTCACCAATCAGTGAAGGCTGTCACACACACCATTCACCAATCAGTGAAGGCTGTCACACACACCAATCAGTGAAGGCTGTCACACACACCATTCACCAATCAGTGAAGGCTGTCACACACACCAATCAGCGCAGGCTGTCACACACACCATTCACCAATCAGTGAAGGCTGTCACACACACCAGTCACCAATCAGCGCAGGCTGTCACACACACCAGTCACCAATCAGTGTAGGCTGTCACACACACCAATTACCAATCAGTGAAGGCTGTCACACACACCAATCAGTGAAGGCTGTCACACACACCAATCACCAATCAGTGTAGGCTGTCACACACACTATTCACCAATCAGTGCAGGCTGTCACACACACCATTCACCAATCAGTACAGGCTGTCACACACACCATTCACCAGTCAGTGTAGGCTGTCACACACACTATTCACCAATCAATGCAGGCTGTCACACACACCATTCACCAATCAGTGCAGGCTGTCACACACAAAAGCTTTTTCCCCAGCGAAAAGAACCCAGCAGCCACTGCCCCGACTGAAATGCACGGCCTGTCTTCAGTGCCAACTGATGATGATGATGATGATGATGATGATGGTGGTGGTGGTGGTGGTGGTGGTGATGATGATGGTGGTGGTGGTGGTGGTGGCGGTGGTGGTGATCATGATAATGAGGATGAGGAAGGTGAGGAGAAGGATGATGATCGTTAAGATGATGCTGATGATGATGAGGAGGAGGAGCAAGAGGATGGTGTTGATAAGGAGGAAGAAGAGGAAGAGGAGGAGAGGAAGGAGGAGGAAGAGGAGGAAGGTGATGAGGAGGAGGAGGAAGAAGAGGAGGAGGAAGAAGAGGAGGTGAAGGAGGAAGATGTTGATGGTAATGGTGATTATAATAATGATGACGATAAGGAGGAAGAGCTGGAAGAGGAGGATGAGGTGGAGGTGAAGGAAGAAATGGAGGAGGAGGGGGAGGAAGAGGAGGACGATGATAATGACGGCGAAGATGATAATTAATCGGCTCTGTATTGTTTCAACGACATTCAGCGGCCAGTGGCGGGGATGAAAACGCACAGATCGATAAATCGATGGTTGCAGCCAGCCTCTTCAATCTTCCCCTCAACAGACGACTTTGCTTTCACCTTAGCAGTGAGCGGACAGTGTGTGTGTGTGTGTGTGTGTGTGTGTGTGTGTGTGTGTGTGTGTGCGTGTGTGTGTGTGTGCGCGTGTGTGTGTGTGTGTGTGTGTGTGTGTGTGTGAGCGGAGAATGGTGGATAGAGTGTCTTTATCTCCGCATCATACAGGCTCTTATTTCAAGGGAAAAAACAAACAAACAAAAAAACAAAAACATTCTGCACGGCCAGTGTACAAACATGGCGGTAGAATGTTAAAGACAACGGCACTACAGTTGGATAATCATGTCACGTAAAAATTTCGAGAGAGAGAGAGAGAGAGAGAGAGAGAAATCATGTGAAATCACAGGCAAGCAAAGCATCCGAGCAAAGAAGAGTTCAGTTCACAGTTACAGATACACCGTGTAACTTGCCGTTTCTGCCTTGTGGCGCTATGGTGAAGCTGTAAAGTGGACCTAGACAATGCTGCATCAGCTCTCTTTGCAGCGCTAATTCTGCTAAGCGTTCAGAACGTTCCACGTTCCAGTTTTTTCAAGGAGGCGTCACTGCGTTCGGACAAATCCATACACGCTACACCACATCTGTTAGATACTTGACCAACAGCGTAACCTAACTCGCTATTTAGGCTGTAAGTGAATGCATGATTATGATTATTTGTGTGTCTATCAGAGTGTATTTCTTCTGTTGAATGTTGCCCGAGGACATCATTTTTTTGTTGCCATGGGTTCTTTTTTCAGTGCGCCAAGTCCGTGCTGCACACGGGACCTCAGTTCATCGTCTCTTCGGGTCGACAAGAGGCTTAGTTTGATTTTCAAGCTTGGGAGAAAGGGCGAGAGCGGGAATCGAACCCAGACCCTCCCTCACGGACACTATACTGGCAGATAAGCGTGGAGACCATTCTGCCACCTTCCACACAAGACCGTTTCAAACTCTACATTAATTCATTCTGCAAGCGAAGGAACCCTCTTGGCGCAATGCAAAACAAGCACCACACTGATGATTATCTCATGTAATCAAATCCCGATTCAGTGCTTCTGGTGTTCACTTTCAATCGCTTGCCCCTTGACGCATACATGAAACCCCAGTTCAATCATATTCATTTCGAAACAATCACATTTGTAAATTTGTATTCATTCCAAAATAGACACCACTCGTTGGTCTCAGGGTATCTCCGCTCTTCTTCTTCTTTTACAAATGGATGAAATTCGGCAATGTCCATTTCCCCCCTTGAAGACGGAATGAGTAGTGTTCACACAAAACAAAAACAAAAAACCAAGGCGTGGACGTTTACTCTGTCAGTCACACAGCTGGTGGAGTGGAAGAAATGTGGACGTTGCCGAAGATTCTACGCTTCACATTCAAAGGCATATTTCACACGGACCAAACCTCAAGGCGTGTTGTAGTCGGACATTAACCCTCTTAACGATCGTAAGACGAAAAAAAAAAATCCACAGCAATCACAAAAGGATTATAAAAAAACCCTCCCTGTAATAATTGCAGATGGATTAGCCCCCCATCTCGATCTCCCACCCAGCCACCCACCCACCCTGGAATTTACAGATGATGAAATCACCATAAGAGTCTCAAATAAAAGAACATATCAAATGACACCACAGATGGAAGAAAATCCATGGGAACACCAGACGGATGTCAAACAAAACGAATCGCAAACACTCCAAATCCCAGTTTAATAACCAAGAATGAATACCATCCCCACCTAAGCGGAAAAAAAATCCCATCAGCCGAATAACAAACTGATAAAATCCCAATGTGAATCACAACTAGCTGGGCAATATATGCGGTTGAAAATCTCCAGCAAATGGAAGATGCCACCAAGTCCCGAGATAAACTGCATGAAGTGGATGACATTCCAGACAGGATTTCTCCATGGACTCCGGGATATAGATTCCAGGCGTGTCATCAACCCGTCAGTTCAATCACAGATAAACACAGTGTCAAGACAATGGACTTGCAGGAGGATGACCAGCACAGTATGCAAACCAACAGTCGGCAAGAGAATGACTCAAAACACGGGCATAGGTATTATGGTACACAATAAAAAACAACAACGACAACAAATTGATTATGTTTGGTCAATACATAATACGAGGTCATACTTACTTTCCGAGCCTTTCTGTAAGCACCTAACGTCTATTCCACAGTGTATCATAGATAAAAAAAAAAGAAAGAAAAAAAGTAATAATGAGAAGAAGAAGAAGAAGAAGAAGGACTGTTGCAACAATTCACACAGAAATCGAATGTGAAAACGAACCGTTAAGTAGAGTGGTAATAAAGTCTCTGGTTGACTGAGTGTACATGATTATTACTCACTCGAAACCGAGTCGGAAAATAATATATTTTTTTTCTTTGAAAGGACAAACAGTCGATCATGACATCCACAATGTGAGAGAAAGGTCGTAAGTAAGTGGTGGAGTGGGGCTAGGGGGGTCAGGGGGTCAGGGGGTCAGGGGTGGGTGGCTGGGAGGGAGTAGGTGCGTGCGAGGAGGAGGAGGGGGGTTGAAAGGTTCGACACCACGTGGTACGGATATGGGTCACACTGACACTTGACAAAGGCAACACCCAGGCGCCCAACACGCACGCACACACACACACACACACACACACACACACACACACACACACACACAAGGAGGAATAGAAAGAGGGATGCATACAGACAGACAGACAGACATTATAACATGTAGAGGAAAGTGGAACAGTTGGGGAAGGATCAAGAAGAGTTGTAATTAACATTGAAATCGTTACGGGGGCCGGGGTAGAGGTGGGGGTGGGTATGAGGGAGGGGGGAAGGCTTTGGGGGGCGGAGGGTTGGGGAGGGGATGGTCGACAAGTAAGTCAGTCACCAAGGACTGGAGGTCAGTGACCCGTCTTGCTGCCCCCAGACCTGGGGGCTCTGCTCAGGGAGTGGGACTTGCGGGACAGGGGGCTGTCCGCGGCACTCCTGGGAGGAGGGGTTGAGGTCTCTGGCCCGCTCCTGTGGGGGCTCGTGCTGCTGCTCCCAAGGCTCCCTCCCCCGCTCCCCCTCCTCCTGCCCCGGAGGGATTGTTTCTGTTGTTGCTGTTGTTGTTGTTGTTGTTGTTGTTGTTGCTGTTGTTGTTGTTCCTCCCCACCACTACAAGCCCTACCCCCTCCCTCCCCCTCCCCCCCGCCAGTCTCCTTCCCGGGGTCTCTAGGGGTCTTGTTGCTGTAGTCCATGTCCAGGGAGCGAGACACGGACATGGCCAGAAGACCTCGGAGCACGGCAGCGCCCAGGACGCCGGCCGCTGACTGCTGGGCGTTGTTCCCGGACCCGGGCTGTTGCAGCTGATGGTGAAGTTGGGCACCCCCACCCCCACCACCCCCACAACCCCCGAGTCCCGACGCCAGCATGCTCAGAGAAGAAGGCGGCGGCGGATGTGGCGCTGCCGCCTCCCGACGCCGTCAGGTCAGCTTGTGCCAGCGAGCCGAGGCCGTCCTCTGGCGGACCAGGTCTTGCCAGTGCGCCCTCTCCTCGCCTCCCGCCGCGCTGTCCCCGGAGAGGCGCACCTTGCCCAGCCGCTCGTCGTTGCCCAGCTTGTTGTCGTGGAGGACGGACAGCTCCAGGGACACGGCGTGCAGGTGCTCCTTGGCCAGGCTGAAGACCAACGCCTCGTTCCACACCGGGCAGCTGGTGGAGTGACACGTGGCTGTCTTCTTCTTCTTCGTCTTCTTGCTGCCTGCCAGCACCGACACCTTGACGTAGGGGTCTGCAACCACACACACACACACACACACACACACACACACACACACACACACACACACACACACACACAAGCGCAGGCGCACACACATTCGCACGCGCGCGCGCACACACACACACACACACACACGCACGTCAGTTTCACTTTCAGCTTTCCATTTCTGAAGGAGTGTCACTACATAGCGACAGTGAGTGCACGCTTCTATCGTTGTGCACATAATTTATTATCATAGGGCTTTTCTTCCGTAAAATTTTGCCAGGAGGCGATACTTACAGTGCCATGGGTTCTTTTCGCTGCACACGGGACCTCGCTTTATCGTATGATCCGAATGATTAGACGCTCAGTTTAAATTTTCCAGGAAGGGAGAGAGCTGACAAGGCATCTGTCTTGTAGATGTGGCGTCGCGTATATGGTTTTGTCCGAATGCAGTGACGCCTCCTTGAGAAACTGAAACGGAGAAAATGATTTGGGGAGTACTTCTTACTGTCTCTTTGATATCTGTATCAGGGAGCAAAAAGTTCCTGGGGCGGCTTCTCTGTGTTTCTGTAGTTATCTGCATCACTGAGCAAACCTTCTGATGGATATTTTCTCTATCTGTAGTTATCTGTATCGCTGAGCAAACATGATAGCTACATCTCTGTGTCTCTGTAGTTATTTGTATCACTGAGCAAACACGATAGCTACATCTCTGTGTCTCTGTAGTTATCTGTATCGCTGAGCAAACATGGTGACTACTCCTCTGTGTCTCTGTAGTTATCTGTATCACTGAGCAAACATTCTGATGGCTACCTCTCTGTGTCTCTGTAGTTATTTGTATCACTGAGCAAACATGATAGCTACATCTCTGTGTCTCTGTAGTTATTTGTATCACTGAGCAAACATGATAGCTACATCTCTGTGTCTCTGTAGTTATTTGTATCACTGAGCAAACATGATAGCTACATCTCTGTGTCTCTGTAGTTATTTGTATCACTGAGCAAACATGATGGCTACCTCTCTGTGTCTCTGTAGTTATTTGTATCACTGAGCAAACATGATAGCTACATCTCTGTGTCTCTGTAGTTA
>JAAQRG010286347.1:0-12500 GCA_011634625.1 Babylonia areolata
TGGTTCGCAGTCTGATCACACAATGGCTCTTGTTCTGACTTGCTGATAAGTCTCGTATGTAAAAACTCAAACGGATACTCTCCTGAGAACCTCCCCCCCAAAAAAACAAAAAAACAAAAAAAAAACGACAACCAAAAAAACAAAAACGTATATATGTATACGACAGTCCATGCAGAAACGACTTGTTTTGGGGTTGCTATGTGCCAATAATTAATTCATAAAGGTCAGATGAGGAAGCAAATGCGTGCGTGTGCATCACGTCTGTTTTAATTGCCTGGTCCTATATCTTCTTGTGTTTAGCAGTTTGACATTTCCAAAGCTTGTGATCGTGTGAGGCGCAAAGGATTTTTCTTATTACCAAAAATGGAAGTGAGTGGAAAATATTCATTAAATTGGGCTACAGTTTATCTCGCTAATCGTATCCGACCATTTGTTTTAAAAGGTGATGAGTCGGATTTGTGTACCTACATGCTGGTGTTCTTCAAGGTTCAGTATTAGGTCCATTGTATTATATACGGCTATGCCACTGTAAACAATATTCAGTCGAATAATATTAAACCTTTGTAGAAGACATGAATACATATTTATATCTTATTAATCCAAACACACATGCAGAAATACTCATTTCAAATTTGTGTGTGCATGTTTATCTCTTACTGAAAACCCAAACATACGTGCAGAAATATTAAATTCAGATTTACAAGTATATGTTGATCTCTTATTAACTCAAACATACTCAATTCTGATGTAAACCAAATACAAAAATACGAAATATTGAGCCCACCTAAGGAAAGTGAAAACCAAAAACAGCAACAACAAAACAACAACAACAGCAACAAAACAACAACAACAGCAACAACCCGAACTGATGAATTTTACCCGCAGTAACTTTACACCTGACCTTGGGTATCTCGCATCTGCACGGTACACACACACACACACACACACACACGCACACACACACACACACACACACGCACACACACACACACACACACACACACACACACACACAAACACACACACACACACACACACACACACACACACACACACGCACGCACACACACACACACACACGCACACACACACACACGCACACACACACACGCACACACACACACACACGCACACACACACACACACGCACACACACACACACACACACGCACACACACACATGCACACACACACAAAGAGAGAGAGAGGTAATGCGGGCGATTAATTCTTAATGGAAGCAGCACGACGGGAGTCAGCTCTTTTTATTCGTTGTACTTGCTGCCCTCTTTTTTTTCCCTTCAGAACTTAGCCAAAGAAAATTGCTTCGTTGCCGTGGGTTTTGTTACATCAGCTAGAAAGTCTTCATTACAAAGAGGACTTCATTTAGCACAAAGTCTGAAAGACTATAAATGAACACTCTGACCACCACTCGACGTTTGGGGTATGGTGGGGGAAGAAAAACAAAATCCTACACGGGTGGTAATCCGCTGAGCCGAATCCGGGAATCGAACCCAGGTGTCATTTGCATTGCTTGCTTCTAACTTTTTGACAGTTACACGTGACTAAATGCCTGCGTTGACCGAACTACGCCATTGATTAGTTCCATACTACACACAGTTAGTAGCGGGTTACGACCATACTGGGCTCTTCCGTCCGAGCAATGCAACTGGCTCCAGGACTCTCGCTGTCAAGGCAAGCTCACTATCCGCTAGACCACCACTCCCTGATGATGTTGATGATGATGATGTTGATGATGATGTTTAACAAGAATTACGGAGCGACTGCGCCAACCAATGGGGAAAAACAAACAAACAAACAAACAAAAAAAAAAGAAAAGAAAGAAAGAAAAAAAAATCACAAAAAACAGACAGGAAAAAAACATACGAGAACAAACAAATGGGTGGCGCTCTCAGTGTAGCGACGCACTCTCCCTGGGGAGAGCAGCCCGATTTTCACACACAGAAATTTGTTATGACAAAAAGAACAATACAATACAAACCATATTATTTTATGAGTTCTTATATCTGTGTGCGCTACGACAGATTAGGAATAATCTTCCTCTAACAACCTGCATCTTATGAAAGAGTAAACCAGCAAATAAACAAATAAGAGCAAAGGCAAAAGGTTGGTTAAGGAAATTCTCCCACCATTCGCTCCTTTTGCACTGAAAGCGATGGCACACACAATAATTCTACACTGTGAAAAAAACAAAAAAACAAACCGATTTCAGGAGAGGTGGCGCTGCGCTCAGTGGCGACACGGTGTTTTTGCAGGCTCGTGCTTTTTAGCGTTTTGTGGAGTTTTACCTGTAACACAGGTGCACCACAAGGCACAGTCCTCTCGCCTTTTCTTTTTACCTTGTATACGGCTGAATGACCAATTCGTGTCCCCTTGTTAAGTTTGCAGATGACTCCGCACTGACAGGACTTATTACAGATGACGATGACACTGACTACCGAAGAGAAATTGACAGGTTTGTGAACTGGCGTGAAGAAAATTTCCTTGAGCTGAATGTTGGCAAAACGAAAGAGCTTGTAATCGACTTCAGAAAAAAGAAATCAAGTTTAAGTAAAATCATCACAAAAAATGAAGTGGTCGAACAAGTAGACTCATACAAATATCTTGGTGTGATAATCGACAATAAGCTGTCTTGGAATGAAAACTCAACTGCACTCATTAAAAAGAGCAACAGTCGCATGTACTGTCTTAGAAAAATGAAATCTTTTAATCTATGCAAGCAGATGCTCCGAATGTTATACACATCTGTTGTCTGCAGTGTTTTAACATACGGAGCCGTGTGCTTGGGGGGAAACCTGACCAAACATGACAAAGACAGGTTGGAAAAAGTCATTAGGAAAGCGGGTGGGGTGGTGGGTATAAGACAAGACACCTTTAGCGACATGCACAATAGAAAACTGACTGACAGACTAATAACAATTTTGACCGACGAAAGACACCCACTACATGATGACATTAATAGCAGAAGGTCAGACATAAGTGGTAGGTTTAAAGCTCCACGCGCAAGAACATCTCGATACATTAATTCATTTATTCCTACAGCCATTCGCGCACACAATCAAAACATCCAATACACTAAGTGAACCCTCCCACCCCCCAAGCCCCCTCGCCACAACAACACCTGAACTTCACCAGCAGACGAGTGTATGGGAGCAGACATTATGCGTGCATGTGGGACTGAGCGGGTGAGCACGGGCAAGCAAGCATTTTTGTGTGTGTGTGATCGGAAGTGATTTTTAAATATTTTCTTATTTCACTTGGATTTCATGTATCTTAATGTTAATGTTCTAATCTTATTGGCGTGACATATGTTATGTGCATGCATACGTTGTTTGTGTGTGTGTGAGTGAGTGAGTGTGTGTGTGTGTGTGTGTGTGTGTGTGTGTGTGTGTGTGTGTGTGTGTGTGTGTGTGTGCATTTTACTTATATATACGATTTATTCCCTTGATGTTTTTATTTATGTATTGTTGTACAATACCTTATGGTCTTAACGTGTGTGTGTGTGCGTGCGTGTGTGTGTGTGTGTGTGTGTGTGTGTGTGTGTGTGTGTGTGTGTGTGTGTGTGTGTGTGTGTGTGCGTGCGTGCGCGCATGTCATTTTTTTTAGTAATCTATACCCTTTTTTGTTGGATGTTTTCATTTGTTAATATTGTTGTGCAATACCCTATTGTCTTAACATGAGTATGTGTGTGTGTGTGTGTGTGTGTGTGTGGGTGGGGGTGGGGAGGGGTTAGTATATCGTCAGCTATTGGGAATTCTTATTTGACTAGTTTTAATCTCTTCTTATGCTGCGCATGATGATTTTAGGCCAGTGTTTACAACGAGCCTGTGATTGCACAACTTAATTTCAATGTGGATTAATAAAGTGTTTTTGATTTGATTTGATTGATTTGATTCCACAAACCGCCACGTCAGGTTTGTGTGCCTGAAATAGTACTACAGCATGGAGGCAAGACTGCACTGGCTCTTGGCGTTGCTATCTTAGTAGCTGGTTGGCCTTTGGGAACCATCCCAACACCGACTATCCTAAAACCCTCTCGGCCGAGAAAGTAGGGATGTAACTCGGGCAAGACACTCTCCACATAACCAAATTCTAGCCCAGACAGTTGTGACAGCAGCTGCTTCCTCTGCTGTTCTGATGGTGATATTCGGACACGACTGGCTGTATTACTGTGTATCTTTATCACTTCACATTGTGATTAGATAGTTGTGTGGTCTTCTTTACTGGTGTTCGCTCAGACAGGACGGTAGGTTTCGCCGCTTTTTATCTATTTTTTATTTTTTAATTTTTTTTTTTTTGCTGCCCCATCATCTGCACCGTTTCAGTGGCATTACTCCCACGCCGCACATTTAGATCCCCCCATACACGGCCACACCCGGGTTCGTCCGTCACAGTTCCAGTGTCGGCAGTCCGCAGGGAACCATCGATGTTCATTCGCTAGGAGGCCACACACCAGAGGAGGCCCTGCACTGCTGCTGTCACTTCGGTGGTGTTCAGTGGTGCCTGCTCTGATTTAACGTACTTAGGACACCACCTACTAAGCCCCCTACTAACAACAATAATGGCTTAGTCGCGGAGCCAGACTGAGTGAGCGTCCCTCCCAGAGTGGAGACCGCCACCACGTCCCTCAAACAACAGGCCCCCATGAATCTGCCGACACTGAAGACATTGACAGAAGTCACACAAAGCACAGAAGTGGAGGGGTATCGAAACTGAGGTCACCATGAGAGCAGGGCATGAAAGGCCACAGACTTTGAGACTGTTGGCCTTCGCTGCTTTGTCGGCTTGGATTGGTCGGAGTGTCTCACTTTACGTGCTTTTGTTCCCACGTCTTGTTGCATCATCATCATCATCATCATCATCAGCAGCAGCAGCAGCAGCGTCATCTTCTGTCTCTCTCTCTCGATTGTCTACATTAAGAAAACGTTTCATAGATAATCGAACTCCAAATGATCTTGTTTATGGTGAACTGGGGAGATGTAATAATTAATTGCAATGTTTTTAAAAGCGAATATGTGAAATGCTTTTATTTCAGAACATATGTTTATTACTCTTGTTTAATCAAGTTATCCGCGTGTGTGGGGTGGGTGGGGTGCGGTGCGGGTGTGTGCTGATTATCTGGTTGTGGTTTTCCGCAATTCATCTTTATTCTTATCTTATCTGTCTATTATAATCAATGTGCAGTATAGTAGGCTATGTTTATAATTATATTCAAATGGTGTTTCTTGCTTCTTTCTGTTTACATTAAGAATACTAGTTATTACCTGCAGTGTGTGGATGTATGTATGAAACGATGTATGTGATATTTTTTTACATTTGTATCTTCGTAATATTTGTAGGAGCTGTTGTTGGCTTTTACAGTTATGGTCCCCATGTTGTTTACTTGTCTATGTTGTGATAATGCACCTGACCAAATTTCTCCAGTTGGAGATAATAAAGTTATTCTTATCTTATCTTATATCCCATTTATCTAAATTCACGTATCAAATGTATTAAATATTGGTTAAGTTGACTAGAATGAATGAAAACAGATATCCATTTACAGCTTATAAAATGTTATATTTCTTAGATAATAATGGCAAAAAGACTTGGGCAACGAGTGTTCGTCAGTGTTTAAATTCTTATGGTTTTGCATTTGTATGGGATAATCAGGGGGTGGAATATATTGCAGGATTCTTGAAGTGTTTCACACAACGTATTATTGATTGCAGGTGGCAAGATTGGCATGATCATATACAAACTAGTGATAAATTTGCACAGTTTAGAACTTTTTAAAACATCGCATGTGATTGAACCATACATTGATTTACGACTGAACAGATATATAAAATGCGCACTGACAAAATTTAGATTTGTATTTCTAATATTGCTTCTCATAGTTTCATGTTTAGCATTTTAAATGAACCTATGTATACATGCTGTTTATGCAGTCTGGGTAAAGAAGATGGATTACATTTTTTGTTATGTTGCCCTGATTTGTGTGACTTTAGACAAAAACTTATTCAACCAAAATATTATAGAGATCCGTCTAATTTTTAGGTTAAATCTACTCATGTCTTCAAGACAGGAGTGTACTCTGTATAACTTAGCTGTACACACACACACACACACACACACACACACACACACACACACACACACACACACACAGACAGACATGAAGCATTAAAGAGATTACGTACAATTGTCTAGTGAATGTTGTTGAATATTTGTGTTAACTATTTTTGGTTGATCTGAATTGTCGATTTACTGTCATGTCATTTTCTCATTATCATTTATCAATGAATCCCCCTTCAGTAAGGGGCTCTGGCCTTATCTGAATAAAACATTCTTCGTTGGTTCGTTCTCTCTCTCTCTCTCTCTCTCTCTCTCTCTCTCTCTCTCTCTCTCTCTCTCTCATGAGGTGCAATGGCCCATACATGAATAATTATCCGTATCCGTATCCGTATCCGTATCTCTCTCTCTCTCCACTTACATTGATTTTCTCTTTCCACCACATGTTCATTCTTACTATCGCTTCAACAACAAGAACAAGAACTATCGTTACACTTGATCAGTATTACAGGTTTTTGTTGTTGTTGTTATTGTTGAATATCATATATATTCAGTTTCAGATTTCTAGCTGTGAGTACACCTGTCACATCAAGAAGCACAGGAATTTGTGTAATATTTTATTGTTGTCCTGTTCGTTTGTCGTGCATTGTAACGTGTTCCTTTTTTTAAGAAAAAAAGAAGAAGAAAAGACTGTTCAAACTAACCGTCGCGCCCAATTTTCTTCGTCAAGGATCACTTCAGCACTAGAAACAAGTCGCGCAACGAAAGGCAAGTTCGCTAGGGGCAGTTTGTTAGCTTTTACAAGCCTTGCGACAAGTAGTATCAGAAGCAAAAACCAAGTTCGCTTGGAGCATGTTGTTGGCCGTAGGAAGCCTTGCGACAAGTTGTGGCCTATCAATGGCGCAAGCCAAGTTTGCCTGAGGCTTTTTGTTGGCTGTAACATATGCGCGGCAAATAGTATCAATTGTGCTTGACGGGCGGATTCTTTTGTGCAGCTTGCAGTGTTTTGCCAACAGTTGCTCAGTGTGTGTGTGTGTGTGTGTGTGTGTGTGTGTGTGCGTGTGTGTGTGTGTGTGTGTGTGTGTGTGTGTGTGTAAGTGACACGGGAGGTAAGTAGGCCTCTCCGACAGTCATTGAAGGCAACGTTAGCAGCCCACCTGCTCGTAAATTGTCTCCCTTCTTGTCGCCGAGTGGTGTCCCTTTGCACTCGTTTGTCCCGTTTGCAATAAATCAATGGGAGGACAATCGGGCTTGGGGAGTGATACCGGCATGGGTCGGAGGGAGGAAGACGGAGGTGGGTGCTGGAAGAGAAAAAGAGAGAGAGAGAGATAGCTGGTAGAGAGAGGGGGGAGGAAGAGACTGAAAAAGAGATACAGAAAGAGATGGAGAGAGAGAGAGAGAGAGAAAAGGGGGAAGAAAGAGAGAGAGAGGGTAGAGAGAGAGGGGGAGAAAGAGACTGAAAAAGAAATACAGAAAGAGATGGAGAGAGAGAGGGAGAGAGAGAGGGGGGAGGGAGAGAGAGAGGAAAGTACATTCTGGGTATGTTATTGTTTCCATACCTCACTGCATAAAAGCTGACGTGGATTACGAGATCTTGATCGTGCGTATTTGATCTTCTGCATGCGAAAATACACGAGGGGCTGGAGTTGGGGGGGGGGGGGGGAGGAGGGGAAGCAGGTCTGTGCATCTGTTGACCAAAGAGACCGGGAATTACTGAACCCTTAAACCCACCAGACGCCGCTCAGATTGAAAGTCTAACGCTTTTACCACTCGGCTATTGCGCCCGCATGCTAAATCACACGAGTTCAGGCTCAAGTAAGCTGCGCATCTTTGGACCGGAATATCGGAAATATCTGCATCATCAGTTGAAAATCCAACTCTCTGACCACTCGGCTTTTGCGCCCGTCATCAATGCAGTCTGCTTCTAGGGAAACTTTCCGAAATATTACGAATGAGGTCGAAGATTAAGTAAGGAAAACAAAGATCATTACATCGAAGACGTAGTTTCAGATCCTGACGGGCGCGGTGGTCAAGTTGTCAGAGCGCTGTGTTCTCGCCGGAGTTTCCAGAGTTCGATCCCCGTCACAACTGGTGGGCTAAAGGTGAGGGGATTTTTCCAGTCACAACTGGTGGGCTAAAGGTGAGGGGATTTTTCCAGTCACAACTGGTGGCCTAAAGGTGAGGGGATTTTTCCAGTCTAGCAGGTCAACATAGTGTGTAGATCTGCTAGTGTGTATATGCACGCAGAAAAAATACGCACGTTAAAGATCTTGTAATCCATGTCAGTGTTCGGTGGGCTAAGGAAACAAGAATGTACTCAGCATGCACATCCCCCGAAAATGGAGTATGGCTGCCTACATGGCGGGGTAAATAACAACAAACGGTCATACATGTAAAATGTTAATGGCGGTGTGAATGAGCGAGTGACTGTGTGTGTGTGTGTGTGTGTGTGTGTGTGTGTGTGTGTGTGTGTGTGTGTGTGTGCGTGCGTGCGTGTGTGTGTGTGTCTCTGTGTGTGTGCGTGCCTTTGTGTGTGTGCGTGTGACTGGAACCAGATTGAATGACACAGGAAACAAATGATGAGCGCTCAGTGGCAGCTGTCATTCGGATCTACCCATGTAGGCAGCCTGGTGTGCAAATGACTCGGTGTTTGTAAAGCGCTTAGAGCTTGGTCTCTGACAGAGGACAGGTGCTATATAGATATCGATATGTTATCCGAATTGTCCTAAGACAACGCTAGTTCGATTGACTTAGGTCAGTTCGTAACACAAAGCAACTTTAGTTGCTGCTAAAATCGCTCATACAACCCACACGTGGTCAGTTGGGGCAAAGAGACTGATGGAAAGTCGGACGGTAGTTTATGAAATTTAGATAAAAGGAGAAACTTCTGACGATGTACTTCCAGTTGTGGTGAACGAAAAAAAAGTATCGCTTTAACACAGAAAAAGTCGGCGTTTTCAACGATGTCTTTCTTAATCAGTGCAAACTAGAAAGGACAATCCTTCACCAAATGTCACCTCATGTCACTGAAACCACTTCTTACACGGACTTGTTACAGCTGACAAACCACTCCAAGCAAACTTGGCTTTCGTATCACGACTTGTTGATGGTGTTGGA
This sequence comes from Babylonia areolata, assembly GCA_011634625.1. Taxonomy (NCBI): domain Eukaryota; kingdom Metazoa; phylum Mollusca; class Gastropoda; order Neogastropoda; family Buccinidae; genus Babylonia; species Babylonia areolata. Next base: position 9,190 of record JAAQRG010286347.1, read on the forward strand.
GTGATCTTTAAGGAATAAAATTAAACTCAACAGTTTGCAATAGTTTTGTGGAAAAGGATCTAGCTTGGTTTTTTTTGTGTGTGTGTTTTTTTTTTTTACGACGTACAATTGTGACGCACGTTACCGTTTTCTGAAAAAAAGAATATCATCTTTACCGTTTGTGAAGTTGAAGAAATCGTTTGAAAAAAAAAAATGTCTTGAGTGAAAAGCTACTGACTCCGACTTAATTCACAACTCACTGATAGCTTCAGCTGATGCTTTATCCGCTTCATCAACTTTATTCTTTCATCAATTGTCTGTCCGAAGATGAAATCCCCAGACTTTGGAAAATACTTTACGTTACACCAGTTCACATCATCATCGCGGAAGTCCATCGCGGATTATGAAGACGTCAGTGACTATGGAGATGAAAACACGGCACAAAAAGCATACGCACGAAATGCGATCGTAATAGCTGATGATAGGCCTCGTCTCTTCTCTTTACGGGATGACGCTTCTGGTCTAACTCCTGATGATGTCTCTCCTCAAACGTCGAAACTCCCTTGTAGATAGCCAGTCACAAAGCGCTGCGGTCAGTGGCCTCTCGAGGATGGGAATGCTGCAGCCCTCAAAGGGAAGCTATTAGCAAGTCCTTGAAGAGTTTCAGTGGTCTTCCGATGTTCCTTGAACCAGCATCCAGCTCTGAGAAGAAAATGATCTTTGGCAATAGCAAGTCATCCACTTGGACTACAAGTCCAACTCGCAGATAGGGCAGCAAAAAGGGGAGCAAAAAATCATATAGATAGTATAAAAGTATATTGCCCATTGTCATGCAAGGAAATAAGCAATATACTAGAAAGAGACTTTTATAGGTGCTTGAATTCAAGTCTAAAACCTCGTCATTTGACTCTCTCAGACTTTGGTCCGATTCGCAGACCAATTCTGAGCTTAACTCTCAGACTATTATCAAATTCATTACGGACCAAGTATTGTTCTAATGTCAAGTGTATATGCTTTAATAACCTGACAATTGAGCATATAATTTTCACTGTAGCTTGATGAAGCCTTTTGTACACGAAAGTGTGTCTTCACAAGTGACTGAGAACGTTGCTGTTTTTGACTTTTTGCATTCATTATCAGTTGTTTCGCTTGTCAGTTTAACGACTTCTCTTTTACGAAGTCCTTTAAGTAATTTCCTGTAACTGTATTTAGAGGGTTTTTTGTTTTTGTTTGTTTGTTTGTTTGTTTTGTTTTTCTTTCAAATTTCACCCACATTTTTACCCTCATTTGCCCAGTTTCCCCAAACCCTCCATTCATCCACATCTCCCACCCCTTCTAACAGATAATACTCAGATGTATTCATAAATACTTTTACAAAATGTCTTCAATCACCGATATGTGTGACGGGACATTAAACAAAAAATTCCTTCCTTCCAACTCGCCAGTTCATAAGGAAAGCAACAAAGTTGCATGATTATACTAACCGTATGTCAAAGAATTGAGTTGTGTGGGTCGGCTTTTCAAAAGATTCTTACACAAAAATGTTTACAACTTTCTCACCATTAAATATTTCCTTTCTGACATCCAATCAGGATTTATCAAACGTTACTCTGTAGCTTATTTACTACCTGGTGTCTACGACACTTTCATTTATTCATTTATCTATCCTATTACCTTTTTCAGCAGATGTGGTGTAGCGAATATGGACCAGTCAACACGCTCTAAAATCTCCTTCAGTATTGAAACTGAAACTGAAACTAAAACTATGACGACAGTGAATGATTACGATAAAACAATGCATATGAGACGGAAAGACAGACAGACAGACAGACAGGCAGACAGACACACACACACACACACACACACACACAGGGATGGGGGGAAAGCAGACAGATAGACAGGCAGACAGACAGACGGACAGTGTCAGAGAAAAGGAGAAAGAGACACAAATGACATACAGAGAAAGACAAAAAGAGAAATACAGAAAGAGAGACAGACAGACACATAGAGGGAGAAACACACACGCACACACACGCACACACACACACACACACACACACAGACTCAGAATCGGAATGGTTTATTCACATTTAGGCCTCGGTCCCAAATGATATGGTTCATCTGGACATAATACAACAGCGTAAGCAAACATTTTGCTAAATGCAGACAATCAAACAAACATTACATTTATTTTACAAAGTTGTCATTTCTCTCTGTTTGAGTGCCTTACACTGGAACAAGGAAAAATTCTGTACGTTATTAGTATTGTGTGACAGAGAGACATACACAGACTGGGAAAGGGAGAGACAGAGAAAGAGAGACAGACAGATTGTGGAGAGTTCACACGCATACGCGTGCGCGCGCGCGCATACACACGAAAGCACGTACACACATACACGCACTCATAGCTACCTACCTACCTACCTGCCAGTCCTACTTGCCTACCTACCTACCTTCCTACCTACCTACATACATACATGCAAAAATGCACCTCCGCTTCTGGAGCAAAATGAAATCCCATAATACACACACACACATACGCACACACATACATACACAAACACACGCACACACACACACACGCACACACACACACAAATACACACACTCACACACACACGCACACACACACACAAATACACACACGCACACACACACACACACACACACACATATATACACACACACACACACACACACACACACACACACACACACACCCTATGAGTGGAGTCAGCCACCCAGGCTGCTGATCTGTTCGGAAGTCAGACAGGTGTAGTTTACAGCTGCTTTTCTACGCTTGGTTAGTGTTTGGTATTTAACGTATCGTTCCTCGTCTGCTCGTGCCCTCCAGATCATTTATCAGTGTGTCACTGGCTGCTGTTGGGAAGAGGAGTCAAGAAAAGAAAGAAAGAAAAAAAGAAAGAAAGAACGAGAGAAAGAAAAGATTAATGTTTGTGAGTTAAATTACACGAACTGAAGTTTATGTGATGGACGGTGTTGTTGGTATATAATGTAAAAACTATGAAAAAATGAAGAAAAAGAAGGTTATTGATCAGTCCAGTTCTACCTTCTTTTCAGTGTGTGTGTGTGTGTGTGTGTGTGTGTGTGTGTGTGTGTGTGTGCATGCGCGTATCTCTCTCTCTCTCTCTCTCTCTCTCTCTCTCTCTCTCCCAGCCCCACCCCCCACCCTCTCTCACAACACATCAATCGGAAAGAAAAAAGAAAAAAAAAAGATCACGTTACCCCACTGTATTGCCATAATCATTAGCTTATCGCCACTTTGAAGGATCTCTCCGATCTGACTTATCTCCTGTCCTTTATACTTGCAC
>JAAQRG010286348.1:0-12500 GCA_011634625.1 Babylonia areolata
GTGATGATGATGATGATGGTGGTGGTGATGATGATGATGATTATGATGGTGGCAGTGACGATGATGATGATGATGGTGATGGTGATGGTGATGGTGATGATGATGATGATGGTGATGATGATGATGGTGGTGGTGATGATGATGATGATGATGACGACGGCAGTGATGATGATGATGATGATGATGATGGTGATGGTGATGATGATGGTGGTTATGATGATGATGATTATGATGGTGGTGGTGACGATGATGATGATGATGATGACGACGGCAGTGATGATGATGATGAAGATGATGATGAAGATGAAGAAGATGATGATGATGATGAAGATGATGATGATGATGATGATGAAGATGATGATGATGATGAAGATGATGATGATGATGATGATGATGAAGATGATGAAGATGATGATGATGATGATGATGATGATGAAGATGATGATGATGATGATGAAGATGATGATGATGATGATGGTGATGATGATGATGATGGTGATCATGATGGTGGTGATGATGATGATGATGATGGTGGTGGTGGTGGTGGTGACGATGGTGATGATGATGGTGGTGGTGATGATGATGATGATGATGATGAAGATGATGATGATGATGATGATGATGATGATGAAGATGATGGCTAAAGCGCGAGCTTTTCATTTCTCCTCTCAACACTGATCTCCTCTGTTGTACCGGGGGAAGGCGGCAGAATGGTAAAGACGATCATCTGCCAATACAGTGTCTCCGCGAGGTCTGGGTGCTTCTTCTTCTGCTGTGTTCGTGGGCTGCAACTCCCACGTTCACTCGTATGTGCACATGTGGGCTTTTACGTGTATGACCGTTTTTACCCCGCCATGTAGGAAGCCATACTCCGCTTTCGGGGGGGGGGGGGGGTTGTATGCTGGGTATGTTCTTGTTTCCATAACCCACCGAACGTTTACATGGATGACAGGATCTTTAACGTGCGTATTTGATCTTCTGCTTGCAGTATACACACGAAGGGGGTTCAGGCACTAGCAGGTCTGCACATATGCTGACCTGGGAGATCGGAAAAATCTCCACCAGGCGCCATCGCTATGATTCGAACCCGGGACACTCAGATTGAAAGTCCAACGCTTTAACCACTCGGCTATTGCGCCCATCGGTCTGGGTTCGATTCCCGGCCACGCCCGCCCGGACTTTCTCGCCCAAGTTTGACTGGAAAATCAGAACCGAGCGGATGAGTCGATAATCTGAAGGCCGTGTTCGGCACGCACCTGGTGTACTGACTGAGAAAGAACCCACGATAAAAAAAAGAAAGAAAGAAAGAAGAGAAGAGAAGAGAAGGTTGCCCCCTGGCAAAAATTCTCCAGAAGACATTTCAGAGTTCTAGATTATTGCACCTGTTAGTTACATTTTCAGGGTTTTGTGGGACCCAAAAAAGGAAAAAGGAAGATGGTGGCACGTTAGTTTAGTGACCGAATCCGCTTCAAAACTGAGTAAAATAACGTAGAAAATAAGAGTCGAAATCCACTGAAAATGGGTTACAACATCTGCTAATTGTAATATCGTTTCATACATGCACAAAAATTGCCAGTAAAATAGGTTCTTGAATTTCGGATGCGAAAATATGACTTAACCAAAAAGTTGTCCTCTGGCAAAATTCTGCAGAAGACATTTTGAGCGTCCTAAATCATTACACACATTGGTTACGTTTTCATGGTTTGTGGGACAAAAAAAAAAAAAAAAGAGCGAGAGAGAGAAAAGCAAGATAACGCACAAGATAAGAGTCGAAATCCACTGAAAATGGGGTACAACATCATTCTACTGATGGTAATATCGTTTCATACATGCCGGTAAAATAGGTTCCTGAATTTGATGGAGTTCCCCGTCGGACCGACGGATGAGTAGGCAGGCAGGCTTATCTGTCGGTGTGTGTCCTCATATGGGAGAAGAGGCCGATTCTGGATGCGCAGCACTTCCCACAGGTGTTGCAAAGGAAAACGTCTCCAGAAGTTGAGCCCTGCTTCCTTCGCTCACGTTTCTCCTTAACAGCCAGCGTTCTCTTGTTTTCAAACGTCTTTATGCCACTTGAGCACAACATCCTCCAGCGAGAGCGGTCAAGGGCATCAGTTTCCCAGGAAGCGATGTCTCTGTCAAAGGCTTTGAGGTTTGTCTTCAAGGTGTCCTTGAAGCGCTTGCAGGGTCTTCCAAGTTCGCGGTGGCCTTCCTTAAGCTGGCCATGCAAGAGCATCTTCGGGATCCTGCTGTCTCCGAAATTAGCCTGGTTGCCTGACCAGCACAGGTGACTTTTTTTCTTTTTTTTTTTAGTGAAGAGGAGTTGTGCAGTCCCTTCCCCACTCTCTCGCCAACCGACACGCACAGTCCCACAGGTGCAGACACTGGATTTAGGACGCTAGAACAGGACTTAATTACTCTGTAGGGTACACAAAATAGATCTGTATGCACACAATGCCTGACCCACCAAGAACGTTGAGTTCTGCTGACAGCTGGTTAGTCAGGCATCCACTGACGTAACCCAACACAGTGACGTCACCTTCATTCAGAAACTGAAAACACGAGCGCAATAGCCAGGTGGTTATAGCGTTGGACTTTCAATCTGAAGGTCTCGGGTTCGAATCTCGGTAACGGCGTCTGGTGGGTGAAGGGTGGAGATTTTTCCGATCTCCCAGGTCAACGTATGTGCAGACCTGCTTGTGCCTGAACCCCCTTCGTGTGTATACGCAAGCAGGAGAACAAATACGCACGTTAAAGATCCTGTAATCCATGTCAGCGTTCGGTGGATTAAGGAAACAAGAACATACCCAGCATGCACACCCCCGAAAACGGAGCATGGCTGCCTATATGGCGGGGATAAAAAAACAACAAAAAAACCGGTCATACACGTAAAAGCCCACCCGTGTACATACGAGCCCTGACGAACGAAGAAGAAGAAGAGAAAGTGAAAGTGAAAGTGAAAAAACTGAAACTCCCCATCCCTTTCCCCCCTACCCCCTCCCCCCCCCAGGGCCCCCCAATCCCCCCCTCCCCCTCCCATTCCTTCACGCCTGGCCTCACTCTCTTTGATGATAAACCTCCTCTTACAGGCCTGCCCTTTACAGCTTGTTTGAAAGGAAGGTGTGCAGGTTGTTCAGAGGGCGGCAGTGGAGAGGCGGTTCACCTGCTTGGTGTTCGTTCCCTGACATTTTAGGGGGCGGACACCAGACAGGCGGACAAACAACAACTTTGTGTGGGTTTTTCCGGTGTGTGTGTGTGTGTGTGTGTGTGTGTGTGCGTGTGCGTGCGTGTGTGTGTGTGCGTGTGTGTGTGTGTGTGTGTTGTACGCAGTGTGATGGTGTCTTGTCTGTTATTTTGCTGCTGCCATTTTTCGTGTGAGTGATGTCTTGTTCTTGTTTGTTTCTTGTTTTTGATCTTCTTGTTGTTGTTGTTGTCCTTCTTTTTCATCATCATCATCATCATCATCATCTTCTTCTTCTTCTTCTTCTTTTTCATCATCATCATCATCATCATCATCATCTTCTTCTTCTTCTTCTTCTTCTTCTTCATCATCATCATCATCATCATCATCATCTTCTTCTTCTTCTTCTTCTTCTTCATCATCATCTTCATCTTCTTCTTCAGTCTCTCTCTTGCAGTGTCTGCGCGTGCTTGCTTATCAATCTGTGTATGTGTGTGTGTGTGTGTGTGTGTGTGTATGTGTGCGTGCGTGCTTACACGCGCACGCGCGCGTGCGTTCAGTACGCAACCGGGTGGGAAGGACTGCGCACGTCAGTGTAAGTCAGTAATCGCTCTATGTACGTACATTGGCCAAAACTATATATAGATGTTCGGAATGCAGCAAGAACCGACGTTTGCCTCCTGTTGAGATTATCAGAGGCCGGCTGTGATATCACTACCAGACCCAAGATTGGTGCAAGAACAAGAAAGGAGCAACGAAAACAATAACTGAGACGGAAGAACGGGGGGAAAACCGAGAGAACGAAGAATGCAGAGAGACAGAGAGAGACACAGACAGAGAGACAGACAGAGAGACAGAAACAGAGAGACAGAGACAGAGAGACTGAGAGACAGACAGACTGAGACAGAGAGAGACAGAGAGAGAAAGAGACAGAGACAGACACAGAGAGACAGAGACAGAAAGAGAGAGACAGACAGACAAACAGAGACAGAGAGAGAGAGAGAGAAGCTCACTGGTTTACGTCATTGTCCGAAGGTTAATCATTGACGAGCAACTTCTCTTCCCACTCATCTAGATACCAGCCAATCACCTTCTGCTTCCTGTGTGTGTGTGTGTGTGTGTGTGTGTGTGTGTGTGTGTGTGTGTGTAGTGTAGTGTTGTGTGTGTATGTGTGTGTTGTATTTGTGTATTATGTGTGCCACTATGTGTGTGTGTGCTCTCTCTCTGTGTATATATGTGTATATGTATATATATATATATATATAGAGAGAGAGAGAGAGAGAGAGAGAGAGACAGACAGACACACACACACACACACACACACACAGCAGCAGCAGCAGCAGCAGCGTGACGCACTTCCTGGTACCAACACCATGTTTTGTTTTTCAGAACACGGTCTTATATCAGGGTATTCACCTGTTCTGGCTGCTTGCCTGTTTTCAACCCCCCACCCCCCTCACCCCCACCCTCCACCCCCTATCCCAACGGAGTACATGAGTTTGAAACTAGACAGACGCCCTTGCTTTCGAACAGCAAGGATGAAACTCGGTCAATGCAAATTCGATCAGTGGGAAAGGCACATCGTGGCATCTCTCTGTCTGTCTCTCTGTCTCTTCCTCTCTCTGTCTCTGTCTGTCTGTCTCTGTCTCTCTCCATCTGTCTCTGTCTCTCTCTGTCTCTTCCTCTCTCTGTGTCTGTCTCTCTGTCTCTCTCCCTCTGTCTCTCTCTGTCTCTTTCTCTCCCACCCTCTCTGTCTCTGTCTGTCTCTATCTGTCTGTCTGTCTCTCTCTGTCTGTCTTTCTGTCTGTCTCTCTCTCTCTCTCTGTCTCTCTCTGTCTGTCTGTCTGTCCCTGTCTCTCCCCCTCTCTCTCTGTGTCTCTGTCTGTCTGTCTCACCCCCCCCCTCTCTCTCTCTGTCTGTCTGTCTCACTCTCTTCCTCTCTCTGTCTATCTGTCTCTGTCTCTGTCTATCTCTCACCCTCTCCCTCTCACCCTCTCTCTCTCTCCCTCTCTTATCACCCGCTCTCTCTCCCCCTCTCTCTCTCCCCCCTCTCTCACTCTCTCTCACCCTCTCTCTCTCTCTCACCCCCCCCCCCTCTCTCTCTCTCCCTCTCTCCCTCCCCCGCTCTCTCTCTCCCTCTCTCTCTCTCCCTCTCTCTCTCTTCATTTTTTTTTATCCCAGAACCCAGAAACCATAAACCCAGAACGTAAAAATATAAAAGAAGGTTGTTGTTTTGTTTTTGTTGTTGTTTTGTTTTTGTTGTTGTTTTTTTAGTTTTTTTTAAAAGATATTGCAGATGTGGCGTGGCGCTTATGGATCAGCCTGCACGCTGTGACACCTCCCTGAAACTGAATCTTTGAAGAGAGAGGCCGCTGATGTCCGCCCTTCATGACGTTATTCCCTTTTTCCTCACACCAGCTGAATTCCAGACTCATCGATATATTTTCCATGGCAACCTAAGAATAAACCCGCCCAGCACTGGGAGCTAGACACGCTTAGATAGTGCATGGTGTGTGTGTGTGGTTTGAATCGATGTGGATGATGTGTGTGTGTGTGGTTTGAATCGATGTGGATGATGTGTGTGGTTTGAATCGATGTGGATGATGTGTGTGTGTGTGGTTTGAATCGATGTGGATGATGTGTGTGTGTGTGGTTTGAATCGATGTGGATGATGTGTGTGTGTGTGGTTTGGATCGATACGGATGATGTGTGTGGTTTGGATCGATACGGATGATGTGTGTGGTTTGAATCGATACGGATGATGTGTGTGGTTTGGATCGATACGGATGATGTGTGTGGTTTGGATCGATACGGATGATGTGTGTGGTTTGAATCGATACGGATGATGTGTGTGTGTGGTTTGAATCGATACGGATGATGTTTGTGTGGTTTGGATCGATACGGATGATGTGTGTGGCTTGGATCGATACGGATGATGTGTGTGGTTTGAATCGATACGGATGATGTGTGTGGTTTGGATCGATACGGATGATATGTGTGGTTTGGATCGATACGGATGATATGTGTGGTTTGAATCGATACGGATAATGTGTGTGGTTTGGATCGATACGGATGATGTGTGTGGCTTGGATCGATACGGATGATGTGAGGGGGTTTGATCGATACGGATGATGTGTGTGGCTTGGATCGATACGGATGATGTGAGGGGGTTTGATCGATACGGATGATGTGAGGGGGTTTGATCGATACGGATGATGTGTGTGGTTTGGATCGATACGGATGATGTGAGGGGGTTTGATCGATACGGATGATGTGCGTGTGTGATTTGAATCGATACGGATGATGTGTGTGGTTTGGATCGATACGGATGATGTGAGGGGGTTTGATCCCTCGCACAAAGCAACTGCTGTCTGTCGCAAGATGTCAAATATTGCATGTTCCTTTTGCTTTACCAGCATCCCCTCATCTCACCACCCTGCCCCCCCTCCAACCAACCCTTCCTTGTGTGTGTGTGTGTGTGTGTGTGTGTGTGTGTGTGGAGAGAGAGGGGTGGGGGTGGGTATGTGGGTGGGTGTATTAGTAGGTATGTGCGCAAGGTCTGACTTCTTTTTCTTTCCTTTTTTTATTTTAATGTGTGTGTGTGTGTATGTGTGTCTGCGTGTGCTTTTGTGTATGTGCGTGTATATGCGCGGGTGCGCGCGCGCACGTGTGTTTGTTGATACTTTGGGGGGTATATGTGTGTTATGTATGTATGTACGCCGTGCGCCTGTGTGTGTGTGTGTGTGTGTGTGTGTGTGTGTGTCTGTGTATTTATATATATATATATATACATATGTATGTATGCATATATATATATGTGTGTGTGTGTGTAGTGTGTGTATGTGTGCGTGCGTGCGCGTGTACATGTGCGTTTGTGTAGTGTATGTATATGTGCGTGCGTGAGTGTGTGTGTGTGCGCGCGCGCGTGTGTGTATGTATGTATGTAGGTTGGCGTGTGTTTGTGGTCTTTTTTGTCACACATTCCAACAACAAAAAAGAATCATTCCGACGCCTTGTTGTCAAAACTCCAATTTGTTGCCGAGCTTTACAGAGAATTGAAGAATTGACAGCCTCCCCCCCCCCACCACCACCACCCCCCTACCCACCCCCATGCCCCCACCGCCCCGCCCCCTAAGCCCTCATGCTATGCCCTGCACGTGCACATCTGATGCTGACAGAGAGAAAGAGAGAGGGGGCGATGCTCCAACTGAGGAAGTCACAGCTGTCTTCTGATCAGCTGACAATGTTATCATCAAGTCATCCGCTTGGCCACAGTCATTTTACACGATTTGCACGCGCTTCACTCATGCTCCTGGCGTGAGCACCACTGCTTCAATTTTCTCCCCCTCTCCTCTTCTCTTTTCTGAAGGAACGTACACTAAATATCGCGGCGTCCCTAACATGCCACTCGTGTCAGTCAGCCTTAACAGACAGACATAATGTGGTGCCGTTATCCTCAAACTGCTGTCATCTTGTCCGCATGACAGACAGCAGGATCCCGAAGATGCTTTTATATGGCCACCTGAAGGAAGGCCACCGTGCAAGCGCTTAAAGGACACCTTGAAGACAAACCTTAAAGCCTGTGACATAGACATCGCTTCCTGGGAAACTGATGCCCTTGACCGCTGTCGCTGGAAGATGCTGTGCTCTAGAGGCGTAAAGACGTTTGAAAACAAGAGAACGCTGGCCATTAAGGACAAGCGTGAGCGAAGGAAGCAGGGCTCCACTTCTGGAGACGTTTTCCCTTGCAACACCTGTGGGAAGTGCTGCGCATCCAGAATCGGCCTCTTCTCCCATATGAGGACACACACCGACAGATAAGCCTGCCTGCCTACTCATCCGTCGGTCCGACGGGAGACTCCATCACTGTTTTCTTTGCTTGCAGACAGAAATTACAACGGATCCCCCCCACTCACTCTTCAGCCGAGTGACGTAAAGTGCCTTTTTCGTCAGCACTCGTTCTGAAACATTCCATGAGGCGATAGTTCAGATTCTCACGCATTACACTGAGCGACGAAATCTATTCAAGAGAAGATTAGAGTTAAAGAAAATTTAGGCGTTCTGCACTCAGGCAGGAAAGTTCACATCAGTTCAGGCCTAATAAGAAAAAATGAAGTAAAAACAAGATACATAAAAACAATTAAATAGTAATCAAATTAATTTCCCTCCGAAGTGACGCGGTACCAGCTGGGGATACCCAGTGCCAACACGTAAAAGCCCACTCGTGTACATACGAGTGAACGAGGGAGTTGCAGCCCACGAACAAAGGAGAAGATTCCTGGTTGGACTTTTCTGTTGGGACCTAATCTATCAGCCACTGGTGAAAAATTCATGCCAGACAGCTGCGAAAGCAAACTCAAGAATCAAGAAAGGCCATCATTTCTCTGAAACGCTGGAACTGAAGTATGCATAGACGCGTACTGAACGAAAACTGAACGTTACATCTATTAATTATTCGGGACCGATGTCGAGCTGCACGCTGCACATCGATCGAGGATCGATGATGCCTAAGCGCCGGCCTGGTAAAAACTAAACGGTCTCGCTTTTCTTTTTTTGCAGTTTGGGACATGTTACCCATATAGGACTGTATGGAGAGAAAAAAAACCGGTTTTCACTGGCTCGGCAAAAAGAGAGAAAGAGAGAGAGGAAATATATATATACAGTGTACATTAAGCTGTTTTAAGTGGAGTGTACACGAGAAAAAGAAAGATGCTCGTGATTACTCAGTCACAATCTGTGGAGGCGGAAGCAGGGGGTGGAGGGGGTTGGGTCGGGGGGGGCGGGGGGGGGGGGGCGGCGAGGGTGATATCATAATTATCAGAACGCCGCCTCATCCACCACTGCCAGAAGTGATCAACATCGTCCACCAGTCAACACTGACACAGAACAGAACGTCCACCAGTCAACACTGACACAGAACAGAACGTCCACCAGTCGACACGGACACAGACACAGAACGTCCACCAGTCGACACAGACACAGAACGTCCACCAGTCGACTCTGACACAGACACAGACAGCCACACGGCAGTTCATGATGAGACTGACGGAGACACAGAGACAGACCTCTGCAGGCACAGCCACAGGCAGAGATCAGCAGGATCAAGATGGAGAGCTCGAGAAGGCGGCGGAGAACACCGTCAGGCCTGTAGAGTTCCTGCTCAACCAGGCCTTCGACTCTTGGGAAAGGGAACGTAAGTGAAACGGAACAGCATATATATATATATATATATATATATATATATATATATATATATATATATATATATATGTATGTATGTATGTATGTATGTATGTATGTATGTATGTATGTATGTCATAATTTCTTCTTTTTTCTTTTTTTTTTTAATCCCTTGCCTTGAAGGTTACGTTTTCTCAAAATGAAATGTCATCGTTTTTACCAGAACTTTGTACAGTTTATACATATCAGTGTGGAAGAAATATAGCATTGACACATACAACAATTGCAGGGTACTACAGCGGAATTGGTTTGCACTGAAGGGTATTTCTGTTTCATATCATATAAAGAAGATAGAATTTAATAATAATAATAATGGTATTTATATAGCGCTGAATCTTGTGCAGAGACAAATCAAAGCGCTTTCACACCAGTCATTCACATGCATGCATAACTCTAAAACTGGAGAAACTGAAGACAAGGAAGAGGCAGGGAAGGGAGGCTGTTTCGGGAAGAGGTGGGTTTTGAGGTCAGACTTTGAATGAGCTGAGTGTGGAGACTTGACGAAGCGAAAGAGGAAGTTCATTCCAATTGCAAGGTCCAGAGACAGAGAAAGAATGGCGGCCAAACAGTCCAGTGTTTGAATCTGGGTATGCGTAAACAGAGTGGATCCGACGCCGATCGTAGTGAGCGAGATGGAATGTAGAAGTTAAGGCAGCTGCAGAGATAGGAAGGGGCAGATTTGTGAATACATTTATAACATAGAGTGCTGATCTTGTACTTTATTCTGTGTGAGACAGGGAGCCAGTGGAGATGTTGCAAAAGAGGAGTGATGTACTCAGATCTTTTCTTTCTGAGGACGAGTCGGGCAGCAGAGTTTTGTATGCGCTGAAGAGACTGAATGGATGAAGCAGGCAAACCAGACATTAGAGAGTTAGAGCAGTCAAGGCGAGAGAGAATTAGAGAAACGACAAGTCTAGATGTTGCATCAATGGACAGATATTTCCGGATGGAATTGATGCGCCGCAATTGACAGTAGCAGGATTGACATGTCTGACTGATAATTTTTTGCATAGACAGTGTGTTGTCAAGGACAACGCCGAGGTTCCCGACTGAACTGGAAAGAGGGATGGATGTACTGCCAAGTTTGATTGTGTCAGTTGTAATGGAAGAGTTTTTGTTTGGTTCCTATTATCATTGTTTCGGTTTTGTCCACGTTCAATTGTAACTTATTTAGAGTCGTCCAGTTTTGAATGTCCAGGAAGTAGTTGGATGTTTCTTACAAGAGCGACGACAGTTTTTCGGGGGTATCACTCTTCTGGAGTTGAGTGTCATCAGCATAAGAATGATGTTTGACAATATGGCGGTTGATAATTTCAGCGAGAGGGGCAGTGTACGGTGTGAAGAGCACTGGGCCTAAAACAGATCCCTGTGGGACTCCATGTTCGATTTTAACGGGTTCAGACTTGTGAGTAGCTGCTTGTAACAGATGTCGTCTTGAGAAGGTAGATCAGCCCCGATAATCTTAGTGGCAGATTTTACGATTCTGTTCATGGCTGGAATTTCTGCCTTGGACATGTTTCCGTATCAAACAGCAATGGCAAAGGTAAATATACTTTCAGTGAGAGCTCTGTAGAAATCAACCATGATTTCAATGACAGCTCTGTAGAAATCAACCGTGATTTCAATGACAGCTCTGTAGAAATCAACCGTGATTTCAGTGACAGCTCTGTAGAAATCAACCCTGATTTCAGTGACAGCTCTGTAGAAATCAACCGTGATTTCAATGACAGCTCTGTAGAAATCAACCATGATTTCAATGACAGCTCTGTAGAAATCAACCATGATTTCAATGACAGCTCTGTACATATCAACCATGATTTCAATGACAGCTCTGTAGAAATCAGCCGTGATTTCAATGACAGCTCTGTAGAAATCAACCATGATTTCAGTGACAGCTCTGTAGAAATCAACCATGATTTCAATGACAGCTCTGTAGAAATCAACCGTGATTTCAGTGACAGCTCTGTAGAAATCAACCCTGATTTCAGTGACAGCTCTGTAGAAATCAACCATGATTTCAATCACAGCTCTGTAGAAATCAACCATGATTTCAATCACAGCTCAGTACATATCAACCATGATTTCAATCACAGCTCTGTACATATCAACCATGATTTCAACGACAGCTCTGTAGCCGAAATCGGATTATGTCGGAATCCACTTCACGCTTTGACAGATGACGATCGATATATCATTATTTTTACGTCTGGTCGATCACCAGCCGTCGTGGCTAAGTGGTTAGCGTCACGTCGCGGACGGACAAACGACTGGAAGGACGTGGGTTTGAACCCCAGCACTGAGAGTTACACTTTTTTTTGTTTTTTGTTTGTTTGTTTTTACCCGTAGCCGGCTCCTAACCCGAACTGAGTGTTCTAAGAGCTTAACTGGGAAGACTGGGACCATTCTGTCCAGGGTCATCCCGACTTCACGGATGTGTCTTTGGGGTGGTGTTGCTCATATTCAGTCCCTGACCAACACGGCAGGTGTCTGTATCTCAGTCTCAGCAGGATGGTTGTCAGTCACCAACATGTATCATGACGAGAGAACAGCCTTGCTAAGTAGTCCCAAACCTAACTGGAGCTCCACCCACCCCCACCCCGAACCCTCCCACCCCCCACCCCCCACCCCCCTTAGCAGCATCGTTATCAACTCCATCATCATTCATCAAACTCGAAACATATGTGGGAAAATGTATCAAATTCTGGACCGGCATTTTGCTCTTTTTAATTTTTATTTTTATTATATATATATATATATATATATAGTTTACCTTTGATCGTCAGATCCATCGATCAGGTCTGACACGTTTGGAGGTTGAAGCAAGCTGATAAACACCCTCTATCTCTTCTGTCTCAGTCTCCACATAGCTCCTCCTCTTTCCACCGAATGGAGGGGAGAGAAACTGGATGACAAACATACTGTAGACGGAGCTGCATACGCATTCAGACACACACGCGCGTGCGCTCGCGCGCGCGCGCGCGCGCACACACACACACACACACACACACACACACGTACACACACACACACATACACACACACACACGCACACACTGTGTGTGACACACACGCACACATTCAC
>JAAQRG010286351.1:5000-10000 GCA_011634625.1 Babylonia areolata
GATACATGTACAGCAATCGATACATGTACATCAACAGAAACCACTTCGAATGTAACGGTAATCCCTTGAACATGGCAGAAAATTGTCAGTCTTTGCCGTTGTGTGTCAAAGCCTGGGTCTCTGCAAATGGTTTTCCCGTTGTTCTATTTGTTTGCTTTTTTTGTTTGTTTCTGTTTTTGGTGATTTTTTTGTTTCTTGATTTTGCTTTCTTTCTGTCTTCGCCTCCGTCTTCTTCCGTTCTCTATGCAGGTGACATTAAAAGGCATCATTTAAAATGAAATGATGGCATTATGAGCATAAAAAAAAAAGAAAATGGAGCGATTTCTTAAAGAAGGGTGGCCCAGAACTATCAGGAAACTATAATGATGATGTGAAAGTACGCCTCATTCCATTCAGGGCACGATGATCCTTGCTAAGTCAGTAGGCTACGCCCCGTCCATTATGCAATCGACTGCCGCTGGGTCACTGTGTAACCACACCTTCCTCCTGAGGGCCCGCGAGTCGTCAGGTGGACGTCTTTTGATGTGGCGAGCGGTAGAGTGGGGGTGGGAGTGGGGGAGAGGAGTGGGGGACGGGGTGGGGGAAAGACTGAGTCCGCTTTCGTCAATGATCGTTTTTACCGATTCCCCTTGTTGCCAGATCCCGTTTCGCCAGCGAGATCGTTGGAAAGATACCATCTTGCCATTTCAGCAGTCTCTCTTTCTGACACACATACACACAGATGTACATACAAACATACTGGCGGGCGTGTGATGCGTACACATACACTCTCTCTCTCTCTCTTTCTCACACACACACACACACACACACACACACACACACACACACACATTCTGTCTGTTTCTGTTCCTATATATCTCTCTCACACACACACACGCTTCCTCGTCCACTCCAGAAGAAGGTGTAACCAGATCCACGTTCATTGAGCTCGCCTTCACGTGCAAGCCGGGTCTCACTCAAGGCTGCGATGTCGATGTTTATCTGGCGAGTTCGGATGCAACTAGTGCCGTTCTCCTTTGGGGTCTGTCCGCGTCATCTCTGTCCAGGAGAGTCCGTATGTTCCAAACACCAATGGTGAGAGGAACGATCCTTGTTTTTTTTTCTTCTTTTCTTTCTCTTTGTTTCGACCGCTGATGTAGGGTCCCCGCCAGCCGCGGTATGCTGGCCAGGGTGATATGGAGCGGGCAATTTTTAGGGCACCTTTTCTAGCCCCTTCCTCATGCCAGGGAGGTGAGAAGTGCATTCCTAAAGAGGGCTGCTCAGACGGCTGCCGAGCTCCATCGCTGCTCCTGTCGATGAAGAACGACCCTATGGCCTGAACCGCCTGCGTGCAGGTCTGCGGCTGCGACTGCCAGTGTACCCACACCTGTCGTTTCGTCGCTCGCCTGTCGCCACAGGACTTGGGGGTGATGAAAGGATGAAGGATGAAAGGCCATTAAGGATGACTGATGACTTGCGCGATGAGTTTGTTTAAAGTGAAGAGGAGTTGCGCAACGTCGACCTCACTCTCTCGTCCGGGTTCACCAATTTCCAGTGGCAAGACTAAGTCGAGACGACTGGAGGATGAGCACGGATGCAGTGGATGACCAAGATATCCTTTCGGCGTCTCATCTTGCTCTCTGCACTCCACAGTGCGTTGCTGTAACCGCCTTCCTCTCCATTGAACCGACAGGTTTCTTCCGCAGATTCTGCCGGATCCAGACTTCGCATGCATGGGTAGACACACCACGGGGGCCAACTGCATGTGGCATGCACACAGCACAGTGGAGCTAGATGGCCGTCGGTGGCTCTCCTGAGCCGACGCCCTTTTATGGATCTCGTTTTTAATTCCATAAGGGTGTCTAGCCACCCGCCTCAGCAGTCCCGGAAGGGAGCGGTGGGAGTGCCAGTTTAGTCGCTAGCAACCCAACCCGACCCTGAACAGGTTGTACGGGATTACAGGTTACCAGTAGCAGATCTAATGATCTGACCTGACTCTGACAGACACACACTGATACACGTAATCACACACAGACACACAGACACAGACACACACACACACACACACACACACACACACTGCGTGCTTACACCCAGTACACAAACCACGGAGAAAGTGAGGTAGAGAGAGTGAGAGAAAGAGAGAGACAGACATACATATAGAGAAACAGAGACGGAGACAGACACATAGAGAGAAAGATGAAGAAACGTTCCCGAATGAGAGAGATTAAAATCTCAACTCCATCAAATCATATCACATAACCGTCCCTTTGGGGGAAGAGGAGATAGGGATGGGGGTGGGGCCATTCACTTACTGGTAATCCCAAGGAATACCTCCCACGATCAGAACTACTCCTGATCATAAACATGTCTGATGTCTGCACTTTTTTTTCTTTGTTACTGCTCCTCTCTTCTTCACGTTCTGTCTACGGTTTTATATTAGAAGTGTGTGGGGGCGTGGAGGGTTTGGAAGGTTTGCAGAGAGCAAAACCGTAGTGCTACGAAGAAAAGGTTATTTTGACTGATTTGCCTTTTTGACACCCAGAACTATACACTTTATAAAAAGTTAATAACCACTTAATAAAATCAGGTATATGTTCCATAAAATGTTATTTAGAAAGAGAGATTATTCAAATTATACAAGGAGCCTATTTTGTCCAAACTGACCTCTCACTGAACACACTAACGACTGTTTCAGATACACGTGCCCATGAGCAGCTCCAAAAATGCGGGTTTTTTTTAAATTGTAAAATACACTTAAGTTTCAGCCCAAAATTGTTTAAATTTATTCATTTATACATAACAGCTGTGATGTTGTTATTGCTGTTTTCATTGTAAAGAATGGAAATGCATGTGCAAGAAAGCACTGGTTAGGAGTAGTGGTCATTACATTGGTTGTACACGCCGCTGTGTGTCGGAAATTCAGCATCATTTCACGATTCCTCCAAGAAGAAAACAGAACTGTGCAACTTCCCAAGTGTTCCTTAACCTGTTTTTCTTTCTTTAAAAAAAAAAAGTATATCATCCCCACCCTCCTGCCCCTGAAAAAAAAACAGGAACAAAACCAAAAAACCCAGGAACAAAACAAAAAACCCCCAGAAACAAACCCCCCTCCCCAAAAAAAAAACAAAAAAACATCAAAAAAACAAACAAACACAAGGAACAAAAAGACGGAAAAAAAGAAACAAAACAAAAACCCCAGGAAGAAAACAAAAACCCAGAAACAAGACAAAAAACCCAGAAACAATACAAAACCCCCAGGAACAAAACAAAAAACAACAACAAAAAAACAACAACAAAACCAACAGAAACAAAACAAAAAACAGAAGGAACTAAACAAAACAAAACAAAACAAAACAAAAAAAAACGAAAAAAAAGCAAAAAAAAGCACAAAACCAACAAAAACCAACAAGACCACGAATGTGGCACAATAAATATTCGTGCCTATAAAAAGGAAATTGGGAAACGAACGAACAATTTAGTCATTTAACGAATCAAGGGCGAATAACCACCACCTAAAAAAGAGACCAAGCTGTCTCCTCTTTCGAAAACAACCGCAGGGCCAGCCTTGAGGACAAACGCAGAAGGAGGAAGAACCACGACGCTGCAGCTGCGAACCCAGACCAGACTTTCCCTTGCAACCGCTGCGGCCGACTCTGCTTTTCCCACATTGGCCTTGTCAGCCATGAGCGTGCCTGCATCAGACGTGGACAACGCCCTTCCTAGATCTTCGTCAGCGAAGCCAGGCCATGATGATGATGAAAAAAGAGACCAAACAACAAAAACCTGCTGAGATCACACATAAGAAACATATTAATAAGTGGAAGAAAATCGGTCGAGAACTTACCTAAAAACGAGTGAAAACACTGCCGCCATTTGCAATGACTGAATTAGCCTTCTACAATCAGACGTCGAAAATCACGTGATCGGTGACCAGGTTACTATTCTTAGCATCGTTATGCACATTGCAGTGTCATGTGATGAACATTACAGCAAGACAACAATAACAACATCAACAAAACAAAATAAAGAATATTTGATTGATTGAATGATTCGTTGGTTCTCTCTCTCTGTCTTTCTCTCTTTCTCTCATTCTCTTTGAATTTAATTTCATAGCCTTTTTGTTTGGATTTATTGACTTGTTGAACGATTGATTGACCATTTTCTGTTGTTGTTTTTTTTGTTTTTGTTTTTGTTTGTTTTGTTTTGTTTTACATTTAATTACAATTTTGAAAAAAAAGTGTGTAAATATAATCTGGAGCCTTTTTGTGGGTGAAGGAAGTCCTCTTCTTCAATGTTTATAACAGATTTGTAGAATGGCAACAACAAAAAAGTCTTATTCTGTGGAAATATACTTCAGCTAAAAACTCTTAATCGTTGCTAAAATTAGAGATTTGCTCTCTCTCTCTCTCTCTCTCTCTGTGCACACACACACACACACACACACACACACACACACACACACACACACACATAGTGTACACACACACACACACACACACACACGCGGCGCGCGCGCGCACCCACACACACAAAGTCTGGGAAGATAACTGAACGCAAACTTGAAGACCTGAAGACAGCGGAATTAGGATTGCATTTTTTTTTGTTTTTGTTTTTGTTTTGTTGCAGAAATGGTTAGGCGCTGTTGGCCTTCTGATCCAGTGTTCACCAAGGGGCGCAATGGCCGAATGATTAAAACGTTGGACTTTTCAATCTGGGGGTCCCGGGTTCGAATCTCAGTGACAGCGCCTGGTGGGTAAAGGGTGGAGATTTTTCCGCTCTCGCAGGTCAACATATGTGCAGACCTGCCAGTGCCTGAAACCCCTTCGTGTGTATACGCACGTTAAAAACCCTGTAATCTATGTCAGCCTTTGGTGGATTATGGAAACGAGAACATACCCAGCATGCACCACCACGAAAACGGAATATGGCTGCCTACATGGTGGGGTAAATAAACAAAACGGTCATACACGTAAACTGTTAAATGTTTCATGTTTGTCTGAGTGTGTATGTGTGCGTGC
>JAAQRG010286368.1:0-2500 GCA_011634625.1 Babylonia areolata
CGCACGCACACACACATTATATATATATATATATATATATATATACATATCTATCTATCTATCTATCCTATCTCTCTCTCTCTCTATATATATATGTATATATATATATATACATACATATATATATATATATATATATATATATATATATATATATATACATATGCAGGCTTTTACACACACACACACACACATAGACACACACGCGCGCGCATAGTGAGGATGTGAAACATTATCCAGACTGCATGTGGCACCAAAGTTTTGTGGCTGACGTAATTCAAGATGGTCGACACCTTGACGATTTGAGAGCAGCAGCATTTCTGTGGAACAAATCTGAGTGAATAAAGTGCAGGTATGACAACAAATGGTGAATCTGTGTGTGTGTGTGTGTGTGTGTGTGTGTGTGTGTGTGTGTGTGTGGAGCAGTTCCTTGCCTGAGCGTGCACAGTGTTGGTGAACTAGCCAGCCTCTGGCTTGTCTGCCCTCTTCCTCCTCCTTCCCCAGCAACCAGGCTCTGTAGCGGGCTTTGTCATCGTGTGCCCGCTTTCTCTGTCTGCACCCCCCTCCCCCCACACCCCTAACCCCCCATCCCTTGTCTCCCCTTCCCTCCCTCCCTCCCTCAAAATATGATTGCTGCTCTCAAAAGAATCAAAAATAGAGCTTTGGGCTCACAGTGATGGGCAGAATGGGAGGGGACCTAATAGAATCACAGTTCCTTGTTATTCACGTAAATTGACGCGAAAATTCTGCTCACACGTCTTTCCCCCGTCTTCAATCAGCCTACACTGTTCCAGTGGTGGCGCTGGACTTGTGGTGACTGGAAGCTCCGGAGTCTATAGAACAGACAAGGAGGATCAGGGCAGGACAAGAAAAAAAGCACTTTGGGCTTAAGGATGGGATTGTTGGCAATGAATGTACAAGTCTGAAAGAAATCAAAGTTGGTTGGTCATTAATTTAACGTCTATTCACTGAAGGGAGTGTAGACGGGGAAATCAAAGTCTTATTGTGTGTGCGTGCGTGCGTGCGCGCGCGTGTGTGTGTGTGTGTGTGTGTATGTGTGTGTGTGTGTGTGTGTGTGTGTGTGTGTGTGAATTGCATTAAATGGACAGTAAGTGCTAAAATGAAGACGTTGGGCTTATTGTGCATTAACTAGATTTCAAAAGTACAAAGGATGTGTACCTCAGTCGAAAATAGAATTGTGGGGGTGAAACGTTCTGCAATATATGAACAAAACAGCTCAATGCGGCACTGAACATGACTGCTTGCTGCGATAGAGCAGAGCATTCACAGAGAGAGACAGACATTCAGACAGAGAGAGAGAGAGACAGAGACAGAAGAAGAAGGATAAGTGGAAGAAGGAGAACACATACAGATTTATATTTTTGCATGATGGAATGATTTTCAATGAACACTTCACACGCACGCAGAAATTTCATCGTCACAAATTTTCGGACACACACTCTATTGTAGATTGGATTCATCATGTAAGTAAAGCATTTCATCAGCTATTTAGATCTTGATCAGCGTGATGCAATACTAATGTGTATGGTTCTAGGTGGTAATCATTCATGTCATTTAAGCGCCGTAGCAGAATCGGTCAGATGTTGAACTTCTGATCCAGTGTTCACCAGTGACCAGACATGGAGGCCCCGTTTCAGCATGGTGTTGTGTCCTTGCGAAAGGCACCTTTCTCCGATTTTTCTCACTCCACCCAGGTGTGAATGGGTACCTGACTTCGGTTGGAGAAGCTTCAAACCGTGGAAGGAGAGGATTGGGCTCCGCCTTCCTATGACGAACCCTGGACACAGTGGGTATGAATTCACTGTCCCGATGGCGTAAAAAAGCTATGGAACTTGTCACTAATTTAACCAATGTCATTTGAGAACGATGATCTCTCTCCTTATTCAGGTCCATTTCCAACTTTTAAGAAAATACGTAATTACTTTAACCATCCTGTACTCATACCACCTGTAAATATCAAATGAAGAATTTAATTCTAATCGAAAGACAGCAAAAGTAGGTCCATTCATCCCTTCATTCTTCGGGCTGTTTTCTTTCTGGATAGCAGTTACTCTGTCGGCGAAGACACAGCAGGGAGGCTCTCCTTAAACTCACAGACCCTAAAAGGTCCGGACAGAGAAAAGTTTCGGTCGTATCAGATTGAAATCTCACTCTGTGTCTCTCTGTCTCTGTCTTTCTTTCTTTCTATTTTGTTTTAAGATAAGGCAATGTCTGTAGCAAATGGGAGGAGAGAATGGGTGAGTGATGGCGGGTATGGCTCTGTGTCAATGGTGCATGAAAGGCCGTGTGTGGACATAACTGCTTCATAAAGCCATCGGGTGCTCTCTCATTCCACAGCGGGCCAGAGAGGGTCCTCCCCCACATCCGCACACACCACCACCCCCCACCCACCCACCCCACCACGATACCCTTGCTCTTTCACCCTCTGTTATCGTGCGCGTTAATTTTCAACGTGCCCTATAGAGTTTCCGTCAAGAGT
>JAAQRG010286368.1:5000-13839 GCA_011634625.1 Babylonia areolata
GAAAAGCTTTTTTATGTCCCTTTTTCCGAAAGCTATTAAAATGAAGAGAACGAAAGAAAGGAAGAATGAAAGGGGCAACAACAACAAAAACAACAACTACTACTACTACACACACACACACACACACACACACACACACAGAGTAAGAGTGAGAGAGGAGAGAGGGAACTCAAAATCGATATAAGTGAAGGCCTTTTTTCTTGGTTTTAGTTGATGCAGGGCGGGGAGGGGGTAACAAAACCAACGCGATGACAAAAAACCAACAAAAAAACAACAACCCAACAACAAACAAACAAACAACAACAAAACGAAACACACACACACACACACACACACACAAATTTAAAAAATAATAATAATAAAAAGTGTACGCGCATGCGTGTGAGGGGTGAGAGTTTGGTTAGTTGGAGTTATGCATGGGAAAATACAGAGTAGAATTTGGGCTACGTAGAATCTGACAATACTGATATACACAAAACACGGGTGCAAGTGAGGTGTGTGTGTCTGTGCACGCCCCCCACCCCCACCCCCTCCCCCATGTGTGTGTATGTGTGTGTGTGTATTCATTTGTTTATACGCACTTTGAAAGACTTCCAGAAACTATGTGTCAACAAGTTTTCATCATTTACTGTTTCAGTGTCAGTTTCAGTTTCCAGTGGGTGTCCAAGCTTGCGGACGCTCCATCACATCTGCCTAAACTAAGGCAGGGCGTGGAGGGTGGAAAGAAGGGAGCACATGTCTAACCTGGTCATTGACCCTATGCGTTGACCAGGCCTTCAGTTACACACAGACTGATACTCGTAACACATTATTCTGGCTTGCTTTTTCTGGTCCGGTTCGAAAGTGACACGCTGACACTGGCACTGTAAAATTGTTCTGGATGGTTTATGTGTCACAACAATTTTGTCTGTGTGAAACTTGCCGGATTACAGCTCCACACAATTGTTTGTTCATTCTATATGTATATGCTTTGATAAATTACGAGAAACAAATAGCCGCATTCCAGGGCTTTTTTTCTTTTTACATTCGTGAGACACATTCCGCAATCCCTGACTTTAAGGCTGGTGCTTCTCTATCCACTAGGCCACCCCTTGCAGGAACCATCAAAGGAACAGCCAGAGCGGCACCATACACAAGGAGAGAAGACTTGACAAAGCCTTGTGTGTCCGCTAAACGGCTACACAGACACAGAGCGGAGACCGGCCCTGCCAACAGCGGTGGTGGAGCGGCGACAAATGGCCACGAGTCTTGCCAACCACCTCCCCCCTGCCCCACACACCCTCTCCGCTCCCCCCGGAAGTGGGCCGGGGGTGGCTGAAAAGCCCCAAACGAGGCCAGAAAATCTGTGGCGGAGGGAATGAGAGCAGCGGCACAAAGACAGTTCCAGCTCATTGCAGCCGTTATTGGATCCCATAATTCCAAGTTCAGGCGGGGTATCGGCAAGGTCAATGTGTTTCCTAAGCCTTTAAATTGTTGACCGGAAGTATTTGTCGAGCTCCTTCTCCAGCAGGGTGAATGGAGCAGCACTGGCCCCGACGGTCGTTCCAAATCGATGCAAATTGTTCGGTGTCGGCACCGGTAAAACGGATCCTGGATAACCGCTCCATCATCGCTGACAGGCGCTAGGGCCCGGGTGCAGGCGGCGACAACAAAGAGGCCGGCGGCTGTCACCGTGTTGCAACAAACATCCCGTCACCGCCCTGGCCGTCCGAGTCGTCGGCTCCACGTGGCAGGTCTGCAGTCACAGGTGTGCCATCCGAATTAGGCACCCCTCACGGCATCCTCCATGGGAATCTACCGCCCTCGCAAAACAGTCATGCGTTAATCAGAACTGGAGCCGTTTTCTTGCAATTTATTTTATTTAGATTAAAAAAAAATATATATATGAGCTGGATTTACAGGTGTGTGTGTGTGTGTGGAATTACAGGTGCGCGAACCGCTTCCTTCCATATTCAACTCCACACCCATCAACGCCCTCGCCCATGGAAATCAATCACCCTCGCCAAATATCAAAATAGATCAGAAATGGGTTTTGGTTTTTTTTTCTTATAATTATATTGTGTTTTTTTGTTGTTGTTGTTGGTTTTGGCTTTTTTAAATTATTATTTTAGAATACTTTATTCAGACATCAAGAACACACGTTTTTATTTGTTTTGTTTTTTTGTGCCAGGTCCATAGTAAGTCCAGAGTACAATACATCTGTATTGATCTAACAGGAAATTATTTGTGCATTAAGAAATACAATATTTGGAAAACAATTAATTCAGGCTCCCCCCCCCCTTTTTTTTTTACACGCAGAGGGGGGAGGGGGGCAGGCCCAGCATAGCGATTGAGAGGGGAGAGGGAGGGGGGAGAGGGAATGGGGAGGGGTGTCAGTTCCGGTCCGCGCCCTGCACGTGCGGAGGGGTGTGTGAGTGGGGCTGACAGGCGGCAGAGGGTGGGGGGTAGGGGGGTTGGGGGACTGTGGCGCCATGCTAATGACAACTGCTGTCATGACGCCGCCGCACACACATGTCATCCAGTGACCCGTGCTGGAAAGGCTTGACCTACACCTTCCACCTCGCACCTCCACATCGCCGATCACCCCACACCCTCACACACACACCAACACACACACACACACACACACACACACACACACACACACCACGCACCCCTTCCCTCTCCCCAGATACACACCCACCCCTTCTAAAACTGCCCAAAATGCTGTAGCAGTACAGTGGTGTCTGAGAAAAGGAAAATTAGATATATATAAAAAAAAAATAATAACAAAAGATTCCCAAACAAGTAAAAGGTATGTACTTAAACAATATCAAAATGAAGAAAATAGAAAAGAATAGAACAGGGAAGAAAAAGAAAAAAGAAAGAAAGAAAAAAAAAAAAACAGATTCAAGAATGTCGACTATGACTGTCCTGTCATTTCACGCTAATGATTTTAAGTACTTCTACACCTGGCAATAAAGCTAGCACCTCGACATCCGGCAATTTATTCAGTCGCCCCTCAAGTCTCTCTCCTTTTTCCTCAGTGCATCCCATCCCCCTCACCTCTGTCGCCATCACTTCGGCTCTGCGTGAAAAAGGGCACAAAACGGACAGCGATATTTCCTCAATAAAATTCCCCCCCCCAAAAATAAAATAAAAATCTTGCTGAATATATCATCTGCAAGTCAGAAGAAAAAAAAATCTAATTTTTCTGTTTGAAAAGAAAGTCACTAAAAAGAAAAAGAAAAGAATAAAAGTCATTCTTCCCCTCTTTCTTTCTTATTTTCGCAAAGTGCTCAAATAATCTTTCCAGCTGTATTATAGTTTTTTTGCCGGTGATTATCACTGTTGTACTGAGCCGTTTGTTAGGTGTAATATTGTACTGTACTGTACTGTACTGTACTGTATAACAAATCGTCACGACATATTCATCTGTGTAGTTTGGGGAGAAAGAGAAACACCCGTAAGTGCTGGGGAGGACCCACAGAAGCACCGTCTCCACCCGCCCTTGGAACAATCCTGCACCACCCTTGGAGTCCTGCGCTGTGTTCACGATGGGTGCAGGCACGCACAGGACACGCCATTAAGAATTCAAGGGACATAACTACTCCCGAACAGAGGCAAAAGAGACCACAGGATGCAACTCGCGACACCCTTAAAAGAAGTATCCCCATGGGCGTACCAGCCAGTATTTCATGACTGCAGAGCCCACCGGCAAAATAAGTCATCTGCAAGTCAGAAGAAAAAAATCCACCTTTTTTGTTTGAAAAGAAAGTCACAAAAATTTTTTTTTTTAAATAGAAAAGGATTCATTTTTCCCCTCTTTCTTTCTTATTTTCGCAAAGTGCTCAAATAATCTTTCCAGCTGTATTATCGTTTTTTACCGGTGATTATCACTGTTGTACTGAGCCGTTTGTTAGGTGTAATATTGTACTGTACTGTACTCTCTCTCTCTCTCTCTCTCTCTCTCTCTCTCTCTCTCTCAAGTGTATTTTCTGCAGAATCTTGCAAGGGACAACCCTTTAGTTGCCGCGAGTTCTTTTACATGCGCTAAATGCATGTTTCACACTCGAATTCGACTTCCTGTCCCACCCGAAAGACTAGCACCCAGAACACCAGTCAGGGTCAAGTAGAGGGGAAGTAAAAATCCGTGACTCGAACCTGTGGACACTAGCTTTGTGGTCGGGCGTATTACCACTTGGCTACTGCTGCACCAGTGACACACACACACACACACACACACACACACACACACACACACACACACACACAGATGGAGATGGAGATGGAAAGAGAGAGAGAGAGAGGGAGAGACGGGGTGGTGGGGGGGTGGGGGGGTGGGCGTGGGGGGGCGGAGAGAGGTGTGGGATCATTCCTGTTTAAATAAAGTGCAGTCCTCCTTAATTGGGAAGGACGTCTTTCGCATCAGAGCTAAGATTTTCAGACTGATGATTATGGGCACTCGGTGAAACAAAAGTTAAGTATGATTTTTTTTCGAAAAAAAATATAGTCGATCAAAAGTGGTCTGAGGATCAGTTAATGGAACAATAGCCCACATGCGGGCACCAGTTACAAGGGATCCGTGTGGGGAGAGGGTGGAGGGGGTAGGGGGTGCTAAAGGTACCGTTCAAAACTCCCCAGGATTAAACAACTGGATGGCGCACATCACGAGCCAGAAATGCTGACGAGATGAAGCAGGTTATACAAAACAAATTTCGCAATAAATCCAGACCCCCATACATCTTCCCTTTTCAAAGGAAGAATGGGATGAGAGAAGATTCCCCTGCGCCAAGTTCTAAAGAATTACGTGCAACAAGGTATCTGTCTATAATGGCCAGAGTATTTTATACTAAAGCCGAACTTTCTGTCACAAACACGTTTTAATCAAGAAAACGAATCCTTTTCATTGAATATGCTGTTCACGAGGAAGAGAAATTCCTGCAATGACTTTCCTGTAGAGCACAAGCCGACCTACTGTGCACTTACAACAATGTTGATCTTTCAGAAGCGAGAGGACGTCACCAAAGTTACAAATCGACACATTATGCAAACGTTCCCCCACCTTACCGTCCCGGCGTTTCATGGTTTGAATCCCGCCTGCCAAATGTGATTATATTCCGGAGGGAAGTTGCGCGGAGAGGCTGGGAAAATATCACGTCGCTTCCCCCCCAAAATGTGGCGGTAATGCATCTTTTAAGGGACCGGTGGAGACCCAATAGGCCAGAAAGATGTGGCCAGAACAAGGCTAATTACATTAACAAGCCGCTGAGCCCGCCCTGACAGAGAGATGATGTCGCTAATGTGTCCGTAGACATCGGCCGGGACTATAAGCCGGCAGCTTTCGGGTTACGTCTGAAAGCTTGGGCAGGAAGACACTACTGCTTGGGTCCTTCTCCCGTCCCTCCTACTTCTTCTGGTGAGGTACTGTCACTACGAATACACACACCCACATCCACCCCCCCCCCCCACACACACACACAATTTTGGACTCTCAGTTTTACTTTCTACCTAAAAGCTACTGACCAATTGCGTTTGGTGTGTGTGTGTGTGTGTGTGCGTGTGTGTGTGTGTGTGTGTGTGTGTGTGTGTGTGTGTGTGTGTGTGTGTGTGTGTGTGTATGTGTGTGTGGCTAAGCTCACATCAGTGTGTACGGGAATGTGTTTGTTTGTTAGAAAGTATCGAGAGCCCTCTAGAGAGAGCTCCCCCCAAGACACACACACACACACACACACACACACACACACACACACACACACACACACACCGACAGACCATCAGACCGACAGGCAGACAAAAAAGGAAAAGGAGGATAATCTGATAGCGACACCAGCTAACGACGTAATGGATCCACGGTGACTTGCTCTCAGCACCCAGTAATTAACCATGACACCTATTGCGCAAACACCAGCCCTTTAAAACACGTAGCCCCGAGCCGGCCCGTCAAGGAGCGTTAGCAGCACCAGCACCAGCAGCCGTTCTAACAGCCATACCGATTCCATTAGCTCTAGCAGCCCGCCGGACTGCCTTCGCTCTCACCACCACGACTAACCAGGAGGGATACCCTGAAACACAGCAGCACTGTGACACGGAGATGACTTACTGCTCGAGTCTTTTGCTCAGCTCCTTGAAAATGACACTGCTTGTGGAATGGCTTCGTTCGCAGTCCTTTCTTACATCCAGTTTGAAAGGATCAGGAAGCCCTCAATGTCTACAGCATTTTGCGGCCAATGGGATAGTGATTTCATGCCCGATGTCTCTGGGGCTTGTCACAGAAAGGCCGGGCCCAATTCTCCTCTTCTGCTGTTTAACCTTTCTCAGCCGAAGATAAGTTTCCATTCATACCCAGGTGGATTGGGGGAAAATCGGTGCAACGTGCCTTCCTCACAACACCAAACTGAAACGGGGCCTCGAACCCTGATCACTGGTGAAAACAGGATGAATGGTCCAAAGCTTACACTGATTCTGCCACGTCACCTCCGTGGGCATCTAGAGGCCTACATTACCTCAATGAACCGAACATCATCGTTTCAGATCAAGCGTGTTGATGGCATAGATGTTCTCACTTCATACAGAGCGTGTGAATGACTTCATCCTTATCTGTTTAAAGATAGAGACTGAGGAGTAGTAACCCGCGTAAAGATCTGTTGTAAGATCCTGTAGAGTGGACTCAGCATTGTCATTTTACTCATAAAATCTGTACGATGACAAAAGCATGATCGTACCCGACGGGCATCGTCATTTGATAACTGCCATGGTGACGTCACAGCTATTGCTTCATCTTCAGTCAGCAGGTGATCTTAATTGACATTGCTTTGGACGCATCATCATTTTTACCAGACAGACATGTCAGTTTCCATCCAGTAGCGCCTGACGCTACAGAGTTCAAAGTACAAAGGGACAATTCTGTAAGATTTTCCTCCTGGAACACAGGGAGATGCTGATGTCATCCACAGACTCTGCGGTATTTCCGATGCACTTTTTATGCGCCCATGGAACAAAGTTACCACCCTTAGTTCTTGTGAAAACTGCAGCGCCACGGGCTGACGTTGGGCATGAAAAACGTGCTGACAGCACAGGAGGGGAGGGAATTGACGATGGACAAGGTGCTTTTTGGAAGCCGACTGCTAACGTCAGCAGACAAGCTGTCGACTGATATGGAGTCCCCAAGACAAGCGCAGGAGAGAAGGGTCAAACCATGGCTAGCCTTGCAGTCTTCTGGACTCACACGACTTTATGCCGATGGACAAGGTTAGGAATCCGGCGGGCCCTGAGTTTTCAATTCGTAGACGGAAGCCACGCACTATCGTTGTCGTCTACTGATGGAAATATTGCTTGCTTTGAAGTACCCAGCATCTACGCACGTTTCACAAATATCCACGGAAATTGTTTTGGTATTTGCTTCGTTAAGATATGGTTGTGTTTTGTTCTTTGGGGAATGCCAGCCGACGTAACACAGTCACCACCCCCACCCCCAGAGACTGCGGGAGAGCAACACGATATATATATATACATATATGTGTGTGTGTGTGTGTGTGTGTGTGTGTGTGTGTGTGTGTGCGTGGGCGTTCGTTTGTGTGTGTGTGTGTGTGTGTGTGTGTGTGTGTGTGTGCACGCGCGTGCACACGTGTGTAAATGTGCGTGTGTGTTGGTGTGTATGAACATACAATAGAAAATCAACATCCGATATCTTTCTCGCAAATCTCTCTGTGGAGGGTGAAGATTACAAAAGACATAGGTGCACCGGTTGATGTTTTGCAAACCATTAAACGAAACGGCTGAGCAAACGGATACACAGATCTGCCGACGAGGACGCTGGACAGTTCATCAAAGCTGTGACAATGGTGACCTAACATTTAGAACTTATCGTTGACGCAAAATCATAAAATCAGTTGTGACGACATTATAAAGTCATCTTCCCTGAAGAGATGGCAGTCCCCCATTCTACTTCTTCAACTAAGCATGAGAAGCTGAGGAATCTAGGAAAGAATAACACCCTGTCTGTCAATACAAATCGCTTGTGTAAAAATGGGTGAGTGAGTAAAAACAAAGACCAGAAAATTGTTCTGCCATGTCTCCTTTATTTCCTTCATAGAACATGTACATTTTGAAAACGTGAAACACCAGTTGTTGTTTTATCTTGTTTATCCAGCTGCACAATGACCCCCATCCCCTCACCTGCAGGACATCCACCCCTCCACACACACACACACACGCGCGCGCAAAGCAAGCTTGCATTGTTGTCTGTCTTGTTTACTTGTTTCCTTTGCAGACGCTCACACCTCTCAGTGGCTTGCTCTTATGTGACTGTTTCACACAGACACGAATGCACGCAGTCACCCACCAATACCCTCAGTGAGAGAAAAATTTAAAATGTGTAATATTAGAGAGGGAGTGAGAGAGGGGGAGATGGAGGGGAAGGAAGTGGAAGGGGAGGAACGAACAGGAGGGTGGGGTGTATGTGTGTGCGGGGGGAGGGAGGGCGGGGGGAGGGGGGTTTGTCTAGAGTACACTGAGTGCACGCCGGCCCATGGTGAGACATAATCAGGCAAAAAGGGGTTGGAACCATCGCAGCTCCGATGAGTTTTAAATCAATGGTTCTTTGTTGCTTTTAGTTTGTGTTAAATCCATTTCTTTCTGTTTGTTTCCATCCTCTCCACTTCCGAACCCCCTCCACCCCCAGCTATCATACACACATTTCTCTCTCCCAACACAATCAGTGGGAAAATCACACTAGCCTGCTGACCCCTTCTGAGTTCATTGTTTTCATCAGCCCCTGCTGGCCCTAATCCTCACTCCCCTCCTCCATCCATCAACGCCTAAGCGTTTCAAGGAAGAGAGAAACGCTCGTTTCTACCCG
>JAAQRG010286389.1:0-5000 GCA_011634625.1 Babylonia areolata
ATTTAACACTAACAATTCAATAATGATAATAATAATCAGAAACCGCTAACACAATTCTGGAGTACATTAAAGGAATGTAGAAATAGGGCTATGAACTAATGCCTATGAAAGTTTGACCATAAGAACCTCGCCAGAAATAACTTTTCTAAAATCATCCGCAGAATAGTTATTCTCTTTGAAATACTTGGGCAAGAAGACACCTAACTGCTGACAGTGAAACAAACAATGATGCAAGGTGAACTGCTTACCACACATGCATGTAACATTTTTACTATACTTTGTCTTCAGCGCATCAAGTTTTATACGGAAGAAAGTAAAGGTTACTAATCCTGTATAGCAAGCTGATGGATTCGGTATCTTTTCTTTGATAATATTCTCGGGGAATAATGTCCCTTTATGCTTTAAAAACTTTTCCTTCCATCGGTTATGAAATCGACCCCATGCTGATTTTTCTAACAAAGTGTATGCCTCTTTTACGGAAAGACGGACATGCCGATTTTACTGAATCTTGTGCTCCTCTTTTAGCTGCTTTATCAGCAGTCTCATTGCTATGAATGCCCACATGAGAAGGCACCCAACAAAAAACTGACCTCTGTCCCTTTAATCATCAAGCAATATACGAAATGATTTGCCTCAATAATTAAGTCAAGTCTTGTTTCAAGGCAATAAAGTACTGATTTAGAATCAACAAACAATGCTATTTTCGAGAAAACTATTTGACGGCTCACTGAGTAATTCAGAGCTTGTATAATAGCAGTTTGCTCAGCCGTGAATGTGGAAATATGTTTTCCAATAAAGTAAGATTTTTCAACTTTAAAGGCAAGAATATAGAAAGCCGCACCAGCATTTTTGTCATCTAGAACAGACCCATCTGTAAATATATGGAGATGATTCTGATATATTTCTGCTACATGAATTCTGGCAGTACTTGTCGTGATATTGATGTTTTCTTCCTTTTTTTGTTTCAGAATAACTGATATCAAAATCTGCTTTCAACATTTCCCAAAAAGGAACAGGAGTATGATGTGGTTTTGCAGCTAACTCTTTCAAGTTAACATCAGATTCTTTTAACAAATTTGAAACGTGTGTACGTGTGTGTGTGTGTGTGTGTGTGTGTGTGTGTGTGTGTGTGTGTGTGTTATGTGTGTGTGTGTGTGTGTGTGTGTGTGTGTGTGTGTGTGTGTGTACGTGTGTGTGTGTGTGCGTGTATGTGTGTGTGTGTGTGTGTGTGTGCGTGTGTGTGTATGTCTGTCTGTCTGTGTGTGTGCGCGCGAGCGTATTTGTATATTTCTAGAATAAAGAGAATATGAGGGAACTCAAGAATTGTTTGTAGTCTGCTGTGCTTCAGAGCTTCTTGAGTGACAGAGCAGAGACTTCGGTCTGTCTGGAATAACTTACATGAGAGGCCAATGTGGTTGCTTGGGGAGACGTCTATTGTCCATTGTTAGTGCCCTTAGCAGATATCTGACACACCTGACAGCACATACAACTTGATGGGTAGCGACCAGCATTTTAATACATTCAATAACAATGTGCGAACTTCCTCACTACAATTTCGGTCTTTGTAATCCCCATACTTCTGAAGTGTACAGTATAACAGGCTGAACTATATCTATCTATCTATCTATCTATCTATCTATCTATCTATCTATCTATCTATCTATCTATCTATATATATATATATATATATATATATATATATTTGTGTGTGTGTGTGTGTTTGACCAAAATATTTCATTCATTACGGTTGGCTTATTCACATATGTAACACATTCTAAAAAAAAAGAAAAAAAAGCTAGTTTATCTCTGGCTTCCAACGCATCAACGCCTTTACAACCCCCCTCCCCCCCCGAAAAAAAACAAAAAAAAACCCCTCTTTTTTTTGTAGGAGAGACAAAGGACAAACATTTTACCCATTCACAACTTATAATTGAATGCCATCAAGGTACCACATTTGTAATATTATTCAGATGAAGAGCTTTACATATACGGTAAAGTATATCAAGCTGATTCATGAAGACATCGTGACAGAACTGTGTCATCCGCTAACAACTGGAGCAGGTCAACTAGGCTGAGAATGCAAACTTGTAACAGTCCAACTGGAAAGAGGGCGAGCGAGTGAGCGAGTAGCTGGAGAGAGAGAGAGAGAGAGAGAGAGAGAGAGAGAGAGAGAGAGAGAGAGAGAGAGAGAGAGAGAGAGAGAACAGACAGACATAAATAGAAGCAGAAAGACACAGTGTAGGTTTGAATGTTAGGTAATGTGTAGTGCGAGCGAGATAGAGAGAGAGAGAGAGAGAGAGAGAGAGAGAGAGCGAGAGAGAGAGAGGGTGGGAGGACAGGGAAAGAGACCCCGTAATTCAACCGTCAGTCAATTAATTCAGTCAGTCAATCAATCAATCAATCAATCTATCTATCAATCAATCAATCTATCAAGCAACTCATCCATCACTTAATCAGTTCACCCTCACCTCCTGACCCACCCTCTCCTCTCTCCCGCTACCCCACCCCCCACCCCCACCCCCTCCCCTAACGCAAACACACACACACACACACACGCACACACACACACACACACACACACACACACACACTTCCCCCCAAACACACCAACACGTCAAGAACATGAAGAGAAAACAAAGCACACCAGAGTTAAACAGGAAAACGGAATGCGTCTTTATTTCTTCACTGTGG
The DNA here is from genome assembly GCA_011634625.1 of Babylonia areolata. Lineage (NCBI taxonomy): Eukaryota > Metazoa > Mollusca > Gastropoda > Neogastropoda > Buccinidae > Babylonia > Babylonia areolata. Next base: position 2,692 of record JAAQRG010286389.1, read on the forward strand.
CAACACAATATATCTTTATTTCTTCACTGTGGCAACACATTATATCTTTATTTCTTCACTGTGGCAACACATTATATCTCTATTTCTTCACTGTGGCAACACATTATATCTTTATTTCTTCACTGTGGCAGCACATTATATCTCTATTTCTTGACTGTGGCAACACATTATATCTTTATTTCTTCACTGTGGCAACACATTATATCTTTATTTCTTCACTGTGGCAGCACATTATATCTCTATTTCTTCACTGTGGCAACACATTATATCTTTATTTCTTCACTGTGGCAACACATTATTTGCCACATTATATCTTTATTTCTTCACTGTGGCAACACATTATACCTTTATTTCTTCACTGTGGCAGCACATTATATCTTTATTTCTTCACTGTGGCAGCACATTATATCTTTATTTCTTCACTGTGGCAAAACATTATATCTCTATTTCTTCACTGTGGCAGCACATTATATCTTTATTTCTTCACTGTGGCAAAACATTATATCTCTATTTCTTCACTGTGGCAACACATTATATCTTTATTTCTTCACTGTGGCAACACATTATATCTTTATTTCTTCACTGTGGCAGCACATTATATCTTTATTTCTTCACTGTGGCAACACATTATATCTTTATTTCCTCACTGTGGCAAAACATTATATCTCTATTTCTTCACTGTGGCAACACATTATATCTTTATTTCTTCACTGTGGCAACACATTATGTGGATGGAGAAGCTCTCTAACAGTGCAGAACCTGGACACGATGATACAGACTGACCACACCATAACTGCAGCAACAAGAAACGAGAGACTGGCCAATAGCGAAATTTGTTTCGGGTCATTTGCATAAACCCATATTGTATTTTTGATGTTTGAACACCTGTGATTGTTTAGAGCCTCATCCATTGAGTGTTAAACGGATGTCCATCGAGCAACAGAATAAAAGTCATTGAAATCACTGATGTGTCATGTGTGTGAAAACGGTTTACTTAAAGAAAACACGTTTTGATGTATAAGCTTTCGTTAATTTTAATATTTATATACAAAAAATGTTTTTTGAAAATAAATTTCGACTGTTTAGCAACGAAAAAAAAACCCAACAAAAAAACATTTTATTCATGCTTATGAAAATGAATATTGAAATTTTACACGTTCGTGTTGAAGCGTTCGAGAAGGGAGGAAACAGAACGCTTTCTCTTGTTAAATTTGCTTCTTTTTTTTCAGAATCTAATTATATATGCGTGACGAACCAACGTACATGAAGAACAAACTGACTGTTAAGAAATTAATATTTGCCTGAGTCCTAAAGGTAAAACCTATTTCATGAAGAAAGAAATCACAGTCTTTGAGACTGAGAGAGAATTCTAAACAATCGAATGTTTCTGATCTGTTGTTAGTCATCTGACAAGAAGAACAGATTACACAGTATGATTGACAAATGACCGATTTCTGCTTTGTTTTGTTATCGTTCAATTTTCCCCCTGATTTATATCTGGTCACAATCTCCCTCTTCTAAAAAAAACAACAACAAAACAAACAAACAAACAAAATCCCTGTCGTGTTCAACCGATAGAATGGGGAACGATGGAATGTATTTCATTCCTTCATCATTATCATACGATAGATACCTTTGCAATCAATCACGTTTGTAATTATCTTTTATATAACAATGTCACGTTTCCCTGCTTTTACATATGTACGGGTCCAGTCTGTCAAAACATGTGCTTTTATTTGAACCAGTTTGAAATCTGCATGCAAAAGTTGATAATATTCCATAATATACTCAGTGCACAGTAAGTACAATCAATCTGTACACTGTAACAATCTTTCAAAAATACGTGCAACCTTACTTTTGAAGTATTGCCACGACTTTTTCAACGTTATAATATCGATAATAGGAAATCTTGAAAACATGATATAATTTCTTCAAGGTATGTGTGATTGTAACTTTTAGAAATGCTACAACAGTTTGGAACATGACATCTGTAGTGAACTCTGACAACAGTGAATTCTATGGAAACAGGCAGAACAAAAGATCATTGGCTTGTATGTCTACCGTGAACTCAAAGTCAGAAGATGATACTGAAAGCAGTTATCAACTCAGGGAACTACGATGATCAGATTGCTTTGAAATGCGTACATCGTACACAGCGTATCGCCTTCGTTGGTTTGTAGAAATGACAAAAAAGGCCTTTTTAAATTTTCGCTTTTCTTCTAATTGTTTTGTGTTCAGTGACTCAAATGCTGCACAGCGTTAAATGGTTCGAATTCATTTGTCATCCAAATACCATGTTTACCTCTGTC
>JAAQRG010286389.1:10000-13841 GCA_011634625.1 Babylonia areolata
AGATGTTTATCTTCACCTCATCCAGAGATCAGACACTGCAGGGTGACACAAAGAAACACGTCACAATGTATTTTTGTAGATTTTCCGTCTTCAGATATTAAGATTCGCCTACATTCTCTCTCTGTCTCTCTCTCTCTCTGTGGTGTTACACACACACACACACACACACGCGCACACACAGAGAAAAAGAAAGAAAGAAAGAAAGAAAGGAGAAAGGAAACAGCAACACTAACAACAACAACAACAACAAACAAACAAAAATTGTATGTGTGTTAATTAGCTTTTCTTCTTCTTTCTCGTTCCCAGTCCTTATTCCCCACTTTCTTGCCACTTCTTATCTCCCCTTCTCCCTCCTTCTTTTTTTTAGGGGTCTTCTTCGTCCGTCCATAACTAATCACCGGATTGTCCACAAAACAGATTGAAAAAAAAAAAAAAAAAAATCAGCATACACTGCACTGGCATTGGGGTTCAGACGAAAAAAAACAAGATTTGAAAACAAATCTGATGCAGTCCAGATCCATTCGTGTTGCGTGTTTCTTTGAATATATTTCTATTTACAGTGCACGGGACTGAATAATTATATTCTCTGCCACTTGTTTTTCAACAGTAAAAAAAAAAAAAAAAAAAAAGTTTCTGTAGGCAGACTGGACACACACTCTCGAGCACTCCCCCTCGCCCCCCCCCCCGCCCCCCCCCCCGCCCAACCCCCCTCTCCCTCTCTTTCAGCCACTTCCCGTCCATGTGTCTATCTTCATTCTTTCTCTTTTAGCCTGCACTTAATTAGTCTCTGAGTCCAGAGGTTTATAACTTATGTATCGTTCGCAGGGGGCGTTCGTACGGGTCCTCATTCGTAGGCTGGGGAATCGTGTGTGTGTGTGTGTGTGTGTGTGCGTGTGTGTGTGTGACAGACAGACAGATAGACAACACACATGGATGGAAATGGATAAAGGGGGTAAATACATTTAAAACAAAACAAAACAGATAGCCTGCAAATAAACAAAGAAGATCAAACGTTTTCAATTGAACGGGATCACTCGAATGTTGTAAGCTGTCAGAAAACACGGTCTGTCAAAGTGTCCGAGTCAAGCACGCAGACTGGACAAAAACACTGAGCAAACAAGCATCACATAAACAAGCATCACACAAATAAGCCCATCTCTCACTTCTCAAAGTTGAACAAGATGACTCTGAAATCTTGGCTGGTTGGTCTGGGGTGAGGGGCGGGGGTGGATAGAGAGAGAGAGAGAAAGACAGACAGACAGAGAAACAGACAGACAGACAGACAGACAGACAGAGTGCTCATTATTGTTTACGCTTCGCTGCTCAAGAGAGAGAGAGAGAGAGAGAGAGAGAGAGAGAGAGAGAATTCATTTCACTGCCGAAGAAAAAGAACAGTTATGGAATCGCGCAGCGCCCCGGTACCATAGTGGTCAGTGTCCCCACCTGTCAGCATTGACACGTGGGAGTCAGGGTTCGTGTCCACGTCGGAGTCTTTATTTATTCAACATACCCGCTCTGCGCGGCTGAGGGGCAAGAGACGAGAGAGAGGTCGAGGCAGCTGCGACCAAAATACCCTGTTGTGCTGTGGGCGGTTCTCAAACCATCAATACAGACCCGCTCTGCACGGCTGAGGAACTGGACAGCGGGGGGTGGTGGTGGAGGAAACTGCTGCGGCAAAGACTCCTGCTGAGCCAGGTTTGGGATCCCCCGGTGTTTGGACCGCCAAACGACGGGCGCCATAGCCGAATGGTTAAAGCGTTGGACTTTCGATCTGAGAGTCCCGGGTTCGAATCACGGTGACGGCGCCTGGTGGGTAAAGGGTGGAGATTTTTACGATCTCCCAGATCCTGTAATCCATGTCAGCGTTTGGTGGGTTATGGAAACAAGAACATACCCAGCATGCACCCCCCCCGAAAACGGAGTATGGCTGCCTACATGGCGGGGTAAAAACGGTCATACACGTAAAAGCCCACTCGTGTGCATACGAGTGAACGCAGAAGAAGAAGAAGGACCGCCAAAGTTTCCAAAGCCGCCCCCCCAGTTATCTCCGATGGTCTCCGGGCAGCGCCGACTTTCCCTCCTCGCCAGCGTCGGCGGCCTGCGCGTCTCATTGTGTGCCACTGCATTCGGTGTTGACAGAGCCGACTACCCCCTCGAACCTCAAGTAGACAGACACCCACCGGGACAACCATTTCACACTGACTACCCCTCTGCCACCAAACAGACCACCTGAAGAAAGACTGCCGTCGGACACCCGTCCGGAACAACTTGACCTTAAGGGTGTAATGCCAGAAGGTCGCTCAACTCAACACTACCAGCCAATCGCCGCATTCCTTATCTGCGTTGCGAATTGCAAAGGCAGACGTATCTGGAAACAAGAGAGTGGGGGCAGGAGGGACAGGAGGGCTGGGGTGGGAGGGTGGGGGTGTGAGGTGTGGCGGCAGTAGAGGTAGAGGCTGGAATGAAGTCTCTATGACCACATTCACTCTCCCTTCCTCCCTTCTCCGCGTCCCATCTCTGCCGGCAGTTAACACAGTGCAGACTGCTGGCAATGCTTTTTGCCGCCTGTCGATCCAAACATTGAGCTGTCAAACATGATCAATAATAAATATTATGTTGTTGATATTCATGTATCTGGTCTGATCGATGGGGTTTTTGTTTTGTTGTTGGTGTCGTCGTTGTAGTTTTTTTTTTTTTTTAAACTGAGAATATAACCTTCTTCGCGGAGAGATTTGTATGTACACACACACACACATGCACACGAACATACACACACATACACGTATCCTCTCTCTCTCTTTCTCACTCACACACACACATACGCGCACGTCTGCGCGTACACGCACAATGACAGAGAGAGCGATAGATACAGACAGACAGACAGACAGACAGAGACAGAGAGATGCACAGAGAGAGAGAACGGCTGTGAGAAAACGGTACAGACATCCAAACACATGCTCTCAGATAGGTTGAAAGACAATCATTATCTGTCCGTGTGTCCTAAACTGCTGTAGGAGGCCTGCTATGATACAGGACAAATGCACCGCACAAACAATACGCAGAGACAACACCATTCGGTTAACTTTGCCCCAAATCATAAAAACAGAAAATGTCCGAAATTTGCTCAAATGGTTCAACACACTCTGAATTATTTCTCTGAGGGCACAGACCTCGTTTCATTTTGTTGACTCACTTGTGTAAACAAAGTGAGTCTATGTTTTAACCCGGTGTTCGGTTGTGTGTGTGTGTGTGTGTGTGTGTGTGTGTGTGTGTGTGTGTGTGTGTGTGTGTGTGTGTGTGTGTGTGTGTGTGTGTGTGTGTCTTTGTGTCTGTGTGTCCGTGGTAAACTTTAACATTGAAATTTTCTCTGCAAATACTTTGTCAGTTGACACCAAATTTGGCATAAAAATAGGAAAAATTCAGTTCTTTCCAGTCATCTTGTTCAAAACAATATTGCACCTCTGGGATGGGTACAAAAAAAATTAAAAAAAGAAGCCTAATTATATGCAAACTGCATTTACTGCTATATTTATATTTTTTTGTATTCTCTAAACTTGGCACTTTGACCTCTTATTCTGACACAACAACAAGAGCAGTCATTATTATCATTTTTTGTTCAAACAGGAACTTCTTTTGCTAAGCATGGAATTTTTATCTATTTTGCAAACGTTTCGGTGCAGATAGTAAAAAAGGGAAATTTCTCTGTAATTAATGCTAGGGGACTTAATTTACCACAAGTGAGTCTTGAAGGCCTTGCCTCTCTTGTTGAAAATGTCTTCAACGGAAACGAAGAAGCTCTGTCCTTGAAAGAACGGACACAAACAACATCATCTTTCCAATT
>JAAQRG010286399.1:0-7500 GCA_011634625.1 Babylonia areolata
CCGCCTGAAGGATCAGCTGAGCAGCATTCAGAACTACCTGTCCGTCGAAGTCACCAACCTCTCAAAGACTGTGAGGAAGAAATCCTGTGCCCATGACAATCGACAGAGCAGCGCCGTTATCGGAGTGGTCAGCCTGCTCCTTATGATTTTTCCTTTCGTGGTGCTAATATATTCGGACTGCAGTCATGACATCACGAAAACAAAGCGCAAGAAACTTTCCTCACACAAGCTTTGAACCATGTCTACACTGAAGACCACTCGTTCAGAATGAACATGTGTACTTAAAACACAGAAAGATGTCAGCTGGATTCGTTGTTGGATTTATGACTGTGATTTGATATTGGTGTGAAACAGACTTTGAAGGAATTGTACATCATAATGAAGTTGAAATAATTAAAATTAACGGCTTCTAGGTTTCGTTCAGTTATCGTAAATATATGTCTATGAAAACAAATATAAGCCATTACACTCATACACACACGCACGCACGAACACAAGCACACACACACTTGCTTGTACTTGCTAACTGATAAAACAGCGAAGTGAACTGTGCTTATCATACTGAAAATGTTTATATGTGCTTTTCTTCTGATGTTAATCATCCATGCTTCTGTTAAAGGACAGTAACTGGTTTCTTCGTGGTACGTGTGTGGGTGGGGGGGTGGCGTGGGGGTGGGGGTTAGGGATGGAGGGAGGGAGAGGGAGAGAAAAGAGAATGAACGAATGAATAAATTAATCTTTTTTTTTGGTTTCCAACGGTAGCCTACAGCCAAAGTATATATCTGTCTCTGCTTCAAGACACACACAGACCTCACACACATATAATATTTATGATTATGTGCCCACTGCATGTATAAGAATAACGCATCAAATCTGAGGGAAATAGCATCGCTAATAAGATCAGAAAGCGAGTAACCTACTATGCACGAAATTTTACATTTGCACACACACACACTTAACATGGACGCTACACGTAAATGGTTCGAGTGAAATTCTTGCAAAACAAAGTAAAACAAAACAAAACAAAACAAAAACTAAAATCTCTCTCTCTCTCTCTCTCTCTCTCTCTCTCTGTGTGTGTGTGTGTGTGTGTGTGTGTGTAGCACAACAACATCATCAACAACAATGATAATAATGATAGAAGAGATGATTACGATATCAATAAATGTAATAACAACTGTTGTGCTCCGAAACAACACCAGTATCATCATCAACAACAATGATGATAATAATAATAGTAATAGAAGAGATGATTACGATATCAATAATTATAACAACTGCTGTGCTCTGAAACAATTGTTCAGAAAAATAAGGAACTATATCCGATAGCATCGTTTGCGAGATACTGATAGACGTCGGTTTGATATGTTACGCTTTCTTGTTCCGTGGAAGTGAAACGTGAGTAATGAGTTTGTTTGTTTGTTTTGTTAAAGTGTCTTTCGCAAATGTTCCAAACGTTTTAATGGATTCTTCTTCTTCTTCTTCTTCTTCTTCTTCTTCTTCTTCTTCTTCGTCATCATCATCATCATTCATTCATTCATATATTTGTTTATTCATTCATATATTCATTCTTTTTTGCATGTAATTTCTGAAAAAAAAAAAAAATCAACTTGGTAACCGGAAGGCAAATATATTTTTGACAGAAAGAGTAAAAGCAAGCCACACACTCTAGTTCTTGCTCTCTTACACACACACACACACACACACACACACATACACACACACACACACACACACTAACATGTCACGCCTTCGACCAGAAAGGATGTATAGGACTCCATTCCAAATCTGAGTTATCTCCCCTGCACCGTCGACTCTCGATTCCATTTCACTCTCCCAGTTTTCCTCCTCTCTGGGCAGGCTCCTACCTCTCGAATACTTCTGTCCCCTCCTCCGCCTCCCCCCCCCCCCCCCCCCACACCTCCACCATCACACGCGCGCGCGCGCACACACACACACACACACACACACACACACACACACACACATTTTGTTAAATGTTTTGTGTATGTTTTGACTGGCGGTTTACTTCAGTGTGTTATATGAGGGGGTATGTGAATGCGAAATGGTGTGGGTTGTGAATTCGTGTATGTGTACGTGTATTTTTGTTTATGAGCACGAAACAGAAATGCTACTGTGTATTTCATTATCGCGCGATTCTTGTATGTATGCATGTATCTATTTTATCAGGTTTTTAAAAAATATATCTACATTTCTCCTCTCTTTTTTTTTCTTTCCTTTAAAAAATCTATATCTGTATTTCTTTTGTTTTGTTTTCTATTATCCAGATGGCTTGATGTAAAAATAAAAAAAGCAAAAAAAAGCAGTTGTTCCTTAATAATTACCATCTTGAAATAAAATTTTTGACTCGACTTGACTTCGCACACACACACACACACACACACACACACACACACACACACACACACACACACACACACACAAACGAACTGTTTATCACGCCCACGTGTCTATGCTGGAGGATATTATATTCAAACACAAAGTACAGACATGTTATTGGGGAACATGATTTTGTTCACCACTTACTGAAGGACCGACTGTTGTTGTCCTCCAGAATTTGTATGGAAAATGTCTGCTTCCATAGGCAGAGATGCAATCATAATTATGAAAAGAACCCGAAAGAGAAGAAACCAGACCTAGTTCTACATGTGGCTCCACACTCTCCACTCTCTCTTGAGAAAAGGTTCTAAAGGTTTTAAACAACGAGGTAAGCTGATAAAAGCACGTTAATTGTGTACAAATACATAACTGATTATGAAATTGCCACTCAAAGGGAAAAGGGGAAGTCGGGAATTAGACGATCACGTGCGAGTCGACGCATGGATTCTAACACACACACACACACACACACACAGCGAGCAAGCGAGTGAGAGGGGAGAGAGAGAAAGAGAGAGGGAGGGGGAGAGACCGTACACTTAACAAGTTCGTGTACTTACTTGCGATCGCACATTCACACTAACATCATAAAAGTGGTTTTGTTGTTGTTTTTACAGTGATTTTGTCCTGTGATACAAGTATTTCGGCGTAAGAAACAAACAAAAAACAGACCAATCATTTCTCACAAGAAATAAAATCAGAAAGTTGGTTAACTGTGAATGGTATAATTTTATTTATGACAATATAAGCATGATCAACAATATCCATTATCACCCCATAATAACAAAATAATAATGGATGAAATAACTAAAAGCAGAGTCAAATCAATTCTAATACAAACAAGCATTAAGGCTTGTCTATTTCATAAGAAACTTTTTATTATTATTATTATTTTTTTTTTACAAATACAAATACATAGCCTACTAAGAAATGAGAATGAATTGCACACTGATACATTTTACAATACTTCAAAAACGGCAAATCCTAACTTGTTGGCCATCATCCAGGTTGCCAGCACTTATTGTTGATCAAACACTGGATTGCAGAATTCTGAGAAACTGACCAAAACTTTTTCCTGACAGTTTCGAACACTTTTATGTCAACCACAGATGAATCAATTATTACATTAAATTAATCGTTGGTGTAAGTGTGACTGATCCTTTCAAATCATTTCATTGTATTGTATTTGTCAACGGACAGAAAGCATTAAAGCGGGTATTCTACTCCTGACTGAAATACTACAGAAAGATAATGGCGTTCTATGCCTTTTTTTTCTCTTTCGTTTCTGTTTTCAAAGCAAGCTTTTAAATCATTTACAAGCGAAAAACGAACTCTGATATTTACTATCCCAACATGTTCCTCTCTCTCTCTCTCTTTCTCTCTCTCCACACACACACACACACACACACACACACGCACACACACACACACACACCACACACACGCACACACACACACACACACACACACACACACCAAAAGGGTTGAGTAAACACGTTTTGTTCGATTCTTTTAACGGTTTTATTTAACATTTAGAACAGGTCAATACGATTATCTGTTGAGTCCATATTTGCCGACAGGGTACCGAATATTGGCTGCAGATTTCAAGTTGTGAAGGATGTGCATGATTTAGAGCAATTGTAACATCAACAACAGCAAGAACACAACAACAGTAGCAACAACAGCGCATCAGTAACAGGTACGATAAATACATGATGCTGAATGATTTAAATGCATGATTCTAATACTGTTTTTTCTCTTTTGTTCACCTTGTGATTTTCTGTCTTCTTTCTCTTTTTCATTTTTACCTTTCTTTCTGTCATTCATTTGCTGTTCTTATGTTGTATCTCTTTTCTTTTGTCCTTTTCTTTCATTTTTTTCTTTCTTTCTCTGCTTTATATATATATATATATATATATATATATATCTATATATCAGATGTTGGAAACATATATATTCTGCCGATACATAGAAGCCTACTGTTAACCATATCTCTCTATCAAACCTAAAAGTGTAACATTCGAGGATTCAGGAGAGATTTCATTTACTTCTTGAGTGGGATTCGTCCAAGTCTTGCAAGGACAGGCTCAGTCATACAATAACAGGAATTTACATGGAAGCAGAAATACATTTTGAAGTATTACGTACGATCTTACCTTTGTTGTTCTATGTGTCGGGGAGAATTCTGCAAATAGTATACACATGGAATCAACAGGATGACGTCATGTACGCAACGCGTTTGAATGAAAGCATGCCTTTCATAATCAAAAGTTATACACAGAGACATAGTGAGAAAGAAGAAAAAGAAAAAGAGTAGAATTTGCAATCGAAACTGAACGTCATCCAGCAGGCCAACAAAAACACAGCCAGTACAAGCCTACGGGGTCGCAAAATGAACAACACCAACCACACAAAGACTTCGAAATAAAAAAATCACAACTACTCTTCCAACACACTGTTAAAAAAAAAAATCAACAACAAAAAAATTTTTTTTATAATGACCGGTTCCTTCCAATCTAAATACGTAACAAACTAACTCGTGTTTCACAATTCTTTCACATCAATACGGCATTGAAAATATGTCTGAGCAAGAAAGAGGGAGGTAAGTATGCCCCCTCCCTGAATTCCCTTTCTATCATTTCAGAAGTGAGCGTTACAGAATGATTTCGAGGAAGTCGACTGTTTTGGAGTTTAACAATTTATACACTTTCAATGATACACGAAATGCACACACATCAGTCAGTTTGGACAAAAGACGATGACATAATTTGTTTTAAAGAGGTAAGAGTGAAACGATCCAAAAGTGATCAATGGGTTTCAGTCGAAGTAACCAAAATGTCTCGATTCTACTTTTACTAACAGGAAGAGGCAATGGCATAAAAGGACAGTAAACAAGCAACTCTGATATATTTGTATGGTTTAGTGCAAATAAGTAAAGTCTACAAGCTTGCAACAACAAAAAAAAAAAAAAAAAAAAAAGAAGAAGAAGAAGAAACAAACGAACAAGGTAGTGCGGAAGGAAACCAGCAACAATTACAAAATGAAGAACGAACAAACATGATCGAAATACAGTGCTTTCAACATATTCAAATCACCCAGTTCACAATTCCTGATGATGATTGTTATTAGAATTAGCACGATCACTAGCATGAGCACTACGAATGCAAAACAAAAGTATACCGAGAGATAATAAATAAATGATGTTCGTAACATAAAAGATAACACTACACATAAGTTATTCGAACTTTCAAAAATTAATTGATAGTTATTACACATTTAACATTTTATAAATATTGATCTCTGACTTAGAAAAGTGACCACAAGAACTGTGCTTTCGAAACATAATGACCGTCGTGACACGTGAGACACGTATTACAATGGTGAGAACATCTTCAAATACATATATTCAATGTCAAAGACGAGACCTCATCACACCAGTGCAAAACAATAAGTGTTCGGTACGTTAGTTGTTTTTTTTTTTTTAGACCAAAGAACTTAAGTATCCAAATCACTCTGGTTTTTTTAATTTTTTTATTTTTTTTTTTTTAAATCTCTACAAATATTGGTCCCGCAGTAATGGTACGATGAAGGGAGAGTATCCATTCAGTGTGCTTAGGATCTGGAAAGAATCTTCCATGAGCTGAGATGAACACTTGGAAATGTATGTGGTCTTAACGACCGACAGTTGTTTTTTTTTCAAGTTCGACCTGCACCATCCGTCTATAAAATTCGAGGTGCAGGGATAATTCTGCACTGGAGTTCGTCACCCATCCGGTAGAATTCCCCACGGAGAGTTCATACTATCAGGTAAATACTCTTCACGGATACGTATATGCTCTGTTTTTCCTGACCAGTTCTGCAGGTTTATGTATCTCCCAGACCTGGTTGTTCCTAGGATATATTATGGCAAAAAAGCATTGAGTATGGATCTGCCATGTACTCTGAAGCTATAACGACCTCCATAGTATCATCGATATCATCTTCTTTCCCTCGTTTCTCACGAAAGAGAAAAAAACAACAACCAACCCCCCCCCAAAAAAAAAAAAACAACAACAACAACAACAAAACCCACACCAAACAAAAAAAACAAAACAAAATCAGTACCACAAATTCTGTACGTTTTCATAAGGAATGCGGACGACAGTACAGAACAAGACAAATTGAATAATGAGGAGCGAAAATGACTCCTTCAAATCAATCAAGTTGAGATAAATAGACAGATAAAAGGATATATAGATACATCGAGAGAGTGAGAGAGAGAGAGAGAGGGCGGACTTGAAAACGTTATGTGAAGCGTAACTATCATACAAAACTGTATGTACAGACATGTACACGTTTTATATATATAATACAACAGTTTGAGGACTTACAGAAGAGTTCCATTTGAAAAACAGTTACATGCTTTATATGATACAACAGTTTGAGTAGTCAAATAAATGTTTAATTTAGAAAAATCTAAATATCTATTAATAGTTACTGCTATGCTCATACACGAACAGATGCTACATAATCAGCAGATTGAATGAAACACATGCTTGCTTCAGCAGAACACTTCAAAACGAAGCAAATTTTGTCCAAAGACATTCGTTTTTCTCCTATGAATGAAGAACAGGTTTCACTGTAACTCACCACTCCACTAAGTTGTCATTTCAAGGGGTCATGCTCTCATGTAAAATGCCAGTATAATTATAAGTTTAATTCATGCAGAAAAACAACAACAATGGAGATTTATATTTGTTCATTTCATGCAGAAGAACAAAACACATGGAGACTGACAAACAATCATTCAGTTTCATTCCAGGTACTGAAATACATGTACTGAGAACTGAATCAGACAGGCGTCAATTTTGTTTAAGTAGATAAATCGAGGCATTGCTTGTGTTTTTTTTTGTGTGTTTTTTTTTTTTTGTGTGTGTGTGTGTGTGTGTGTGTGTGTGTGTGTGTGTGTGTGTGTGTGTGTGTGTGTGTGTGTGTGTGTTGTTTTTCTCATACCAAATAATGTTGGCTTTGACAAGAGCAACTATTATATAGACAGATAGATAGATTCAGTTTCAGTTTCTGAAGGAGGCGTCACTGCGTTCAGACAAATCCATATACTCTACA
>JAAQRG010286407.1:0-11882 GCA_011634625.1 Babylonia areolata
ACAAGTGATCTTACATAAGCGTTTCCAAGTCTCATAAGTGATATGCACAGCGCTAAGTGCTACAAAATTTCTCTAAGCCTGCAGGACACGTCGCCTGCAGCCCCTGTGGCTGACCTTGAACTTGGAATACTCGCGGGAGTTGAAGCGGTTCATGCCTGAGAAGCCTTGGCAAGGCGGTCCTCCACACAGCAGCTCCACATCTCCCTTCAGGGGCAGCTTCTGGCCCAGGTCATCCACTGTCTCCCCCTGGAACACACGCATGTCCAGTCATTGTAGGGTAAGTCAACGAGGGTGTTGACCCTTGTCCAGTCATTATAGGGTAAGTCAACGAGGGTGTTGACCCTTGTCCAGTCATCACAGGGTAAGTCAATGAGGGTGTTGACCCTTGTCCAGTCATCATTGGGTAAGTCAATGAGGGTGTTGACCCTTGTCCAGTCATCACAGGGTAAGTCAATGAGGGTGTTGACCCATGTCCAGTCATCACAGGGTAAGTCAATGAGGGTGTTGACCCATGTCCAGTCATCATAGGGTAAGTCAATGAGGGTGTTGACCCATGTCCAGTCATCATAGGGTAAGTCAATGAGGGTGTTGACCCATGTCCAGTCATCATAGGGTAAGTCAATGAGGGTGTTGACCCTTGTCCAGTCATCATAGGGTAAGTCAATGAGGGTGTTGACCTGTGTCCAGTCATCACAGGGTAAGTCAACGAGGGTGCTGACCCATGTCCAGTCATCGTAGGGTAAGTCACATCAATGAGGGTGTTGACCCAAGTCTAGTCATTATAGGTAAGTCAAGTCAAGTCATGTGTCTGAGGTTGTCTGGGGAAGACAACATATCAGAAATAAGGGTAAGCTACATCTTTGAGGGTGAGGGAGAGCATCAAGTCTTGGCACTGGGGAGTGTTTTTCACACAGAAACTTGGTGGTGAAAGAGTTAAAAGCTACAGGACCTGTAACAAACCACTAGAAGAGATACTGTGGACAAGACAACTCACATCCATCACTTTCAAACCACCAGAAGAAATACCGTGGCCAACTCACATCCAGTGAAGTGATGGCCAAGAGGTAACGCGTCTGCCTAGGAAGCGAGAGAATCTGAGCGCGCTGGTTTGAATCACAACTCAGCTGCCGATATTTTCTCCTCCTCCACTAGACCTTGAATGGTGGTCTGGACGCTAGTTATTCGGATGAGATGATAAACCAAGGTCCCATGTGCAGCATGCACTTAGCGCACGTAAAAGAACCCATGCCAACAAAAACGTTGTTCCTGGCAAAATTCTGTAGAAAAATCCACGTCGATAGGAAAAACAAAGAAAACTGCATGTAGGAAAAATTACAAAAAAATGGGTGGCGCTGTAGTTTAGCGACACGCTCTCCCTGTGGAGAGAAGCCTGAATTTCACACAGAGAAATCTGTTGTGATAAAAATTAAAAAAAACAAAACAAAAAACACAAACAAAAAAAAAACACTTTCAAACCACTAGAAGAGATACCATGGACAACTCGCATCCATCACTTTCAAACCACCAGAAGAGATACCATGGACAACTCACATCCATCACTTTCAAACCACCAGAAGAGATACCGCAGACAAGACAACTCACATCCATCACTTTCAAACCACCAGAAGAGATAATGCAGACAAGACAACTCACATCCATCACTTTCAAACCACTAGAAGAGATACCGTGGACAACTCACATCCATCACTTTCAAACCACTAGAAGAGATACCGTGGACAACTCACATCCATCACTTTCAAGCCACCAGAAGAGATACTGCAGACAAGACAACTCACATCCATCACTTTCAAACCACCAGAAGAGATACCGCGGACAACTCACATCCATCACTTTCAAACCACCAGAAGAGATACCATGGACAACTCACATCCATCACTTTCAAACCACCAAAAGAGATACCGTGGACAAGACAACTCACATCCATCACTTTCAAACCACCAGAAGAGATAATGCAGACAAGACAACTCACATCCATCACTTTCAAACCACCAGAAGAGATACCGCGGACAAGACAAATTATATCCATCACTTTCAAACCACTAGAAGAGATACCGTGGACAAGATAACTCACATCCATCACTTTCAAACCACCAGAAGAGATAATGCAGACAAGACAACTCACATCCATCACTTTCAAACCACCAAAAGAGATACCGTGGACAAGACAACTCATCCATCACTTTCAAACCACCAGAAGAGATAATGCAGACAAGACAACTCACATCCATCACTTTCAAACCACCAAAAGAGATACCGTGGACAAGACAACTCACATCCATCACTTTCAAACCACCAGAAGAGATAATGCAGACAAGACAACTCACATCCATCACTTTCAAACCACCAAAAGAGATACCGTGGACAAGACAACTCATCCATCACTTTCAAACCACCAGAAGAGATAATGCAGACAAGACAACTCACATCCACCACTTTCAAACCACCAAAAGAGATACCGTGGACAAGACAACTCACATCCATCACTTTGCGCAGCAACAGGTTACAGTCGTCGGTGAAGACCGTGCAGCCAGGGTTGTTCAGCCTGAAGGCCTGAGCCGCTGGTTCCTCCTTTTCTATCGCCCAGCGAGACTCCGCCATGCCTGCCTGGTGGAACCCCTCCGACAGCCCTGAAACCACGGCGTTGTGTTCACTGACTGGCACATCACTGCTGTACACATTCATCTTCCTCGTTCATGGACCGCCCCCACATTCATTCATATACATATGGAGTATTTTTTGAATGTGTATGACTGTTTTTACCCCCGCTGTGTACGCAGTCATACTTCCGTTTTCAGGCTGCTGGGGGGAGAGGGGCGTGGGGAGCGGCATGCCGTGTATGTCCTTGTTTCCATGACACATCAAATGCTGACATGGATTACGGAACCTTTGACGTGTGTATCTTATCTTCTGCACGTGTATACACATGAAAGGGGGTTCCAAGCACTAGCAGGTCTGCACATGTTGACCTGTGAGATTAGAAAATCTCTACCCTTCACCCACCAGGCGCTGTGAACAGGATTAAATCCTTTCACGGAATATCTTTTGTAAACAAGCTGTGAAGCAAGCGACTGGTTCCAAGACAAGTCAGACACGTACTGATTGGCCCAAACACCTAGCACACACACTTAAACTGTAATTCTTTAGGAGCACCTTCTCATAGGGTTGAACTCTTGATTCAACCTCACCTTACAGTTAAGTCT
This sequence comes from Babylonia areolata, assembly GCA_011634625.1. NCBI lineage: Eukaryota > Metazoa > Mollusca > Gastropoda > Neogastropoda > Buccinidae > Babylonia > Babylonia areolata. The sequence goes on from JAAQRG010286407.1 coordinate 3,222, forward strand.
TGTTTGATCAGTCAATTCTATACAGTCATGATGTAACTTAAAGAATGTGTAAACCGACAGGCATATGATCGGTGAACACTTACATATAATCATAATATAACCTAAAGAATGTTGTGTTTATTTACTGGCACAGATCTGTGTAGTTCCATAAAATAACATAAACCCTAAAATGTGTACTGATCGGCACCAGTGGACTGGCACATGATTGCTGTACACATATAGTTCTATATATATATATATATTAGTCGACTAGTATGATAGTTCGACTATGACTATCAGAACAGCAGAGGAGGCAACTGCTGTTCCGACTATTTGGGCTAGAATTTGATTATAGTGGAGAGTGTCTTGCCCAAGTTACATCCCCACTCTCTCGGCCAAGAGGGTTTTAGGACAGTCGACATTGGGACGGTTCCCAAAGGCCAACTAGCCCCCAAGGCTACAGCACTAAGAGCCAGTGCAATTTTGCCTCCTAGCTTGAGAGTCACAGTCCTTCACAAAAGACTTAGATGTAAATGATTTCCCATTGACTGGAGAAACCATTGATAACACAGCTCTCACTCTGCTGTTGGCCCAGCTGTAAACTTATGTCAGTCTGTGATATAAGCCGAGTGTTGGGCCGTGATCTATACTTTGACATAACATACTGTGCAATCAACGAAACGGAGATAAAAGAAAAATATGAATGGTCTTTATTATACACAGTAATGAAGACAATCAACAACCAACCAAAAACCCCTGATCAACATCGTAAATCAGCACGCTTACCACCACATCCCGCAAACACATCCAAGGTGCGTAATCGATGGACAGCCATCTTGCTCTCAGTTGTCTCCTCTTGTTCTGCGGAGGCGCTGGACTTGCCTTTGCCTTTCCCCTTGCCTTTCCCCTTGCCCTGCACACAGCACAGGGAACAGAACGGGCCATACCTATAATTCCTGTGGCCATGTAACCGTGCTCACTTCCTTGTTCGTGGGCTAGAAACTCCCACGTTTACTCGTACCTACACGAGTGGGCTTTTACATGTCTGACCATTTTTTTTTATCCCGCCATGTAGGCAGCCATACTCCGTTTTTGGGGGTGTGCCTGCTGGCTATGTTGCTCCCATAACCCACCAAACTGGATTACAGGATCTTAAACATACGCAACTGATCTGCTTGTGTATATACACGAAGGAGGTTCAGGCACAAGCAGGTCTGCACATATGCTGACCTGGGAGAATGGAAAAATCTCCACCCTTTACACCACCAGGAGCTGTTACCGAGATTTGAACCCGGGACCCTCAGATTGAAAGTCCAACACTTGGCAGTGCTGACTGACGGGGGTGGCTTATTCATACAGGCCCAGCCCCTCACAAAGAGGATGGAAATACAGTGAAGTGCTGAAGTTGTACATTCCAAATTGTCTTCATTATGTGACATACATGCTTCTCCTTTGTGCTTTACAGATGGTGATCCTGTAATCCACGTCAGTTTTTGGTGGGTTATGGAAAAAAAAAAGAAAAAAAAAAGAACATATCCAGCATGCACGCCTCTGAAAATGGAGTACAGCTGCCTACATGGGAGAAAGGGTCATACAGTAAAAGGTTATGGCTGTGTTAGAGTGAGTGTGTGCCTGACTGAAGCCAGACTGATGACACAGGAAACAAATGATGAGCACCGAAAAGGAAGCTGTCAGTCAGCTGTACCCAGGTAGGCAGTCTGCTGCGCAAATGGGTCCATGTTTGTAAAGCGTTTAGAGCTTGGTATTTGACCAAAAGATAGCCACTATGTAAGTATCAGTATCAATCACTTGTAAGTATCAGTATCAATCACTACTGACCATGCCCTGACCAAAAGGTAGGCACTATGTAAGTATGACCAAAAGGTAGGTACTATGTAAGTATGACCAAAAGGTAGGTACTATGTAAGCATGACCAAAACGTAGGCACTATGTTAGTATGACCAAAAGGTAGGTACTATGTAAACATGACCAAAAGGTAGGCACTATATAAACATGACCAAAAGGTAGGCACTATGTAAGTATGACCAAAACGTAGGCACTATGGAAGTATGACCAAAAGGTAGGCACTATGTAAGCATGTCCAAAACGTAGGTACTTTGTAAGTATGACCAAAAGGTAGGCACTATATAAGCATGACCAAAAGGTAGGCACAATGTAAGTATGACCAAAAGGTAGGCACTATATAAGCATGACCAAAAGGTAGGCACTATGTAAGTATGACCAAATGGTAGGCACTATGTAAGTATGACCAAAAGGTAGGCACTATGTAAGTATGACCAAAAGGTAGGCACTATGTTAGTATGACCAAAAGGTAGGCACTATGTAAACATGACCAAAAGGTAGGTACTATATAAACATGACCAAAAGGTAGGCACTATGTTAGTATGACCAAAAGGTAGGCACTATATAAGCATGACCAAAAGGTAGGCACAATGTAAGTATGACCAAAAGGTAGGCACTATATAAGCATGACCAAAAGGTAGGCACTATGTAAGTATGACCAAATGGTAGGCACTATGTAAGTATGACCAAAAGGTAGGCACTATGTAAGTATGACCAAAAGGTAGGCACTATGTTAGTATGACCAAAAGGTAGGCACTATGTAAACATGACCAAAAGGTAGGTACTATATAAACATGACCAAAAGGTAGGCACTATGTTAGTATGACCAAAAGGTAGGCACTATGTAAGCATGACCAAAAGGTAGGCACTATGTAAGTATGACCAAAAGGTAGGTACTATGTAAGCATGACCAAAAGGTAGGTACTATGTAAGTATGACCAAAAGGTAGGCACTATGTAAGTATGACCAAAAGGTAGGTACTATGTAAGTATGACCAAAAGGTAGGCACTATATAAGCATGACCAAAAGGTAGGTACTATGTAAGTATGACCAAAAGGTAGGCACTATATAAGCATGACCAAAAGGTAGGCACTATATAAGCATGACCAAAAGGTAGGCACTATATAAGCATGACCAAAAGGTAGGTACTATGTAAGTATGACCAAAAGGTAGGCACTATATAAGCATGACCAAAAGGTAGGTACTATGTAAGTATGACCAAAAGGTAGGCACTATATAAGCATGACCAAAAGGTAGGTACTATGTAAGTATGACCAAAAAGTAGGCACCATGTACGTATGACCAAAGGCAGGTACTATGTAAACATGACCAAAAGGTAGGCACTATATAAACATGACCAAAAGGTAGGCTCTATGTGAGTATGACCAAAAGGTAGGCACTATGTAAGTATGACCAAAAGGTAGGCACTATGTAAGTATCAGTAATAATCACTACTGACCTTGCCTTTGCTACCCATGGAGAGAGCAAAGGAGGGGGGCTCCTCAAACTCCAGTTTCTGTGCATTGTATGCCTGCAACACACACACACACACTGGTCATTTGATATATAGACAGACACTCCTGCAACACACACACACACTGGTCATTTGATATATAGACAGGCACTCCTGCAACACACACACACAAACGGGTCATTTGATATATAGACAGACACTCCTGCAACACACACACAAACTGGTCATTTGATATATAGACAGACATTCCTGCAACACACACACAAACTGGTCATTTGATATACAGACAGACTCCTGCAACACACACACACACACAAACTGGTCATTTGAAATATAGACAGACACTCCTGCAACACACACACACACAAACTGGTCATTTGATATACAGACAGACACTCCTGCAACACACACACACACAAACTGGTCATTTGATATACAGACAGACACTCCTGCAACACACACACACACACACACACAAACTGGTCATTTGATATACAGACAGACACTCCTGCAACACACACACACAAACAAACAAACTGGTCATTTGATATATAGACAGACACTCCTGCAACACACACAAACAAACAAACTGGTCATTTGATATATAGACAGACACTCCTGCAACACACACACACACAAACTGGTCAATTGATACATAGACACTCCTGCAACACACACACGCACACAGACAGTGTGAGAGACAGCATGAGTGAGAGAGAGAGACAGACAGTGTGAGAGAGAGAGACTGTGAGAGAGAGCGAGCGAGTGAGACAGACACTGTGAAAGAGAGAGACAGTGTAAGTGAGAGAGCGAGCGACAGTGTGAGAGACAGAGACAATGTGAGTGAGAGAGAGAGAGCGAGCGAGAGACAGTGTGAGAGACAGAGAGACAGTGTGAGTGAGAGAGAGAGAGCGAGCGAGAGACAGTGTGAGAGACAGAGAGACAGTGTGAGTGAGAGAGAGCGAACGAGACAGACAGACAGTGTGAGAGACAGAGAGTGTGAGTGAGAGAGAGCGAGCGAGACAGTGTGAGAGACAGAGAGACAGTGTGAGTGAGAGAGAGCGACACAGTGTGAGAGACAGAGAGACAGTGTGAGTGAGAGAGAGCGACACAGTGTGAGAGACAGAGAGACAGTGTGAGTGAGAGAGAGCGAGCGAGACAGACAGTGTGAGAGACAGAGAGTGTGAGTGAGAGAGCGAGCGAGACAGACAGTGTGAGAGACAGAGAGACAGTGTGAGAGAGAGCGAGCAAGCAAAACAGTGTGAGAGACAGAGAGACAGTGTGAGAGACAGTGTGAGTGAGAGACAGACAGTGTGAGAGACAGAGAGAGACAGTGTGAGTGAGAGCAACAGACAGTGTGAGAGACAGAGAGACAATGTGAGTGAGAGAGAGCGACAGACAGTCAGTGTGAGAGACAGAGAGAGACAGTGTGAGTGAGAGCGACAGACAGACAGACAGTGTGAGTGAGAGAGACAGACAGACAGTGTGAGAGACAGAGAGAGACAGTGTGAGTGAGAGCGACAGACAGTGTGAGAGACAGAGAGACGATGTGAGTGAGAGAGAGCGACAGACAGACAGTGTGAGAGACAGAGAGACTGTGAGTGAGAGAGAGAGACAGACAGTGTGAGAGACAGAGAGACAGCGTGAGTGAGAGAGCGACAGACAGTGTGAGAGACAGAGAGACAGTGTGAGTGAGAGAGAGAGACAGACAGACAGTGTGAGAGACAGTGTGAGTGAGAGAGAGAGAGAGAGAGACAGACAGTTTGAGAGACAGACAGTGAGAGAGACAGAGAGAGTGTGAGTGAGAGAGACAGACAGTGTGAGAGACAGAGAGACAGTGAGTGAGTGAGAGACAGAGAGACAGTGTGAGAGACAGTGTGAGAGACACAGAGACAGTGTGAGTGAGAGAGAGCAAGAGAGACAGACAGACAGTGTGAGAGACAGAGAGACAGAGTGCGACAGAGCGACAGTGTGAGAGACAGACTGTGAGAGAGAGAGAGAGTGAGCAAGACACAGAGAGAGACACACACATAACGGGAGAGAATGAGAGATGAGGGAGAGAGCGACAGACAGACAGACAGACAGACAAAAGACAAACAAACAGCCAGCCAGTGCAGGACCTCAGTGAAGTAGAAAGTGTCCTGCTCCTGCTGAAAGAAGTTGTCCATGTCTCCCTCAATATGGTCGCCGCACACCACACGACACTTCCCCTCCACCTGGGAAAACTCCACCACCGCCTCTGCAACACGCCCCCACACCGCACAGCACGCAAGTCAGCTTCAGTTTCTCAAGGAGGTATCACTGCGTTCAAACAAATCCATACACGCTACACCACATCTTCTAGGCATATGCCTGACAGCAGCGTAACCCAACGCGCTTGTCAGGCCTTGAGTGCATGCTTGCATATTTGTGTACCTATCAGAGTGGATTTCTTCTTCTGCGTTCGTGGGCTGTAACTCCCACGTTCACTCGTATGCACACAAGTGGGCTCTTACGTGTATGACCGTTTTTACCCTGCCATGTAGGCAGCCATACTCCGTTTTTGGGGGTGTGCATGCTGGGTATGTTCTTGTTTCCATAACCCACAGAACGCTGACATGGATTACAGGATCTTTAACGTGCGTATTTGATGTTCTGCTTGCATATACACACGAAGGGGGTTCAGGCACTAGCAGGTCTGCACATATGTTGACCTGGGAGATCGTAAAAATCTCCACCCTTCACCCACCAGGCGCCGTCACCGTGATTCGAACCCGGGATCCTCAGATTGACAGTCCAATGCTTTAACCACTCAGCTATTGCGCCCGTCAGAGTGGATTTCTAATTACATAATTTTTCAGGAGGACAATACTCTCGTTGTCACGGGTTCTTTCTCAGTGCATCAAGTGCGTACTGCACACGGGACCTCAGTTTATCGTCTCATCCGAGAGACTAGACGCTCTGATTCTCCAGTCAAACTTGGGAGAAAGGTCAAGAGCAGGATTCAAACCCACACCCCCCACAGACTCTATGTATTGGCCGCCAAGCGTCTTAACCATTCTGCCACCTTCCTCCTGAGGTCAAATCAAATCAAATTATGGTGCTTAGAGCCTTGCTGACCACTAAGGCTATTGCCACGTTGGCATCTACCTCGTCCAGTCAGGGGTAAAAAAATTACAATAAAAGCTAATCACTGCTTCAAGCTTTTCAACACAACAGGTAAATGAACAATTTGACTCACAATTACAGATCACACAGGCCCTTATCACTGTTTTGAGAGAGAGACAGAGATAGAGAGACAGAGAGAGAGATAGAGCACAGAGAACAGGAAATAAAAAGGAAATTTTCTTACTAAAACTACGTTTAAGTAACATACTTACCGTGACCCACAAGTGCACACTCCGGCAGGGGTCTGACATTCCTGTCCTGTGCAAACTACTATCCGCCTATGCGGAGAAAACGAAAGTAGCTACGGCCGATAACCTCCCAGAAGTAGGTAACCTCCCCTTTGCCCCCCTAGCTAGCGCCCTCTTTTTCTGGCAGCCATCATGACTCCTGTTCCTGTGCTCTCCATACGGCTAAGTTTTTTTCCCATTTTTTCTGTCTGTCTGTCGACTCTTTGGCGTTCTTGTTTGTTGTCAAATTATGGGGTGGGAAATGTGTGCACATGTTTGAACAGACTTTCTCCACGATCTAAACAGCCGCATACAACATACTCCCTCTTCGCTATGAATAACATTATTTACAGATAATCATAACAAGAAATATGACCGCTCTTTAAAACATCAAAAACCACAAACAACAAAAAAAAAAAAAAGAGAGAGAGAAGAGAACAGAACACAAAACATACAAAAGATGGAAGAAGAGAAAAAAGGTGTGAAAACTCTCACAGGTAAGCACAGACAGATACCACACACACACAAACACACACACACAGACACCAGACACACACAAACACAGACACCACACACAAACACAGACACCACACACAAACACACAGACTAACACAGACATCAGACACAGACTAACACAGACACCAGACACACACAAACACAGACACCACACACAAACACAGGCTAACACAGACATTAGACACATACAAACACAGACATCAGACATATTCAAACACAGACCTCACACAAACACAGACACCACACACAAACACACAGACACCACACACAAACACAGACACCACACACACACAAACACAGACATCAGACACATACAAACAGAGACACCAGTCACACACAAACACAGACACCACACACACACAAACACAGACAACACACAAACACACACGCACAAACACAAGACATCAGACGTACACAAATTCAGACACCACACACAAATACAGACACCACACAAATACAGACACCACACACAAATACAGACAACACACACACACAAACACAAGACACCAGACACACACACACAGCTGCACTCACCTTCACTGCTCCAGTACAGCTTGTTCAGGTCAGAGTGGTAGGCCAGGAACATTCCCTTGTGGGTGTTTTCAGGCCTGAAAATAATAATAATAATAATGGATACTTATATAGCACACTATCCAGAAATCTGCTCTAGGTGCTTTACAAAAACGCTTTTGATAACATAAAACATTATATCTATGTTACATACACACACACGCACACACACACATACACACGCACACACACACACACACACTGCATACATACATTTTAACATACATGTGTATCTAACAGCTACCCTAACACATACGCACACACAGGCAGGCACAAACTTACATAAACACACGCACACACAACACACATTCATATACATGCATGTAGTTATGTACACATACATATGTATACACACATAGTCAAGCACAGCTAACGCAAAGGAAGTGAACCTGCCACAACTGAACTTATTGCTGAGGGAAAAGGTGAGTTTTGAGACGAGATTTAAAAGATGCGAGGGAATCAGAATAACGGAGGTTATCAGGGAGCTTGTTCCACGCCAAAATACAACAACAAACTATGTGGTGACACAGAATTGATCTCGCTTCTTCTTCTTCTGTGTTCGTGGGCTGCAACTTCCTTGTTCACTCACATATACGTGAGTGGGCTTTTATGTGCATGACCGTTTTTACCCCGCCATGTAGGCAGCCATACTCCGCTTTCGGGGGTATTGATGTAGCTCAAATCCTATTCAATTCACCTATGAATCTAAGTTGACTGTACAAGACTTGTGTAAGGGGCTAAATTCATGTCAAGAAATGCAGTCATCAAAACAAAACAAAAACAACAAGAGAGGCAAGGCCTTTAAGGCACACTTGTGATAAATTAAGTCCCCTAGCATTAATTACAGAGTAATTTCTCTTTTTCACTATCTGCACCAAAACGTTG
>JAAQRG010286415.1:0-13829 GCA_011634625.1 Babylonia areolata
CGTTCACTCGTATGCACACGAGTGGGCTTTTACGTGTATGACCATTTTTACCCCGCCATGTAGGCAGCCATACTCCGTTTTCGGGGGTGTGCACGCTGGGTATGTTCTTGTTTCCATAACCCACCGAACGCTGACATGGATTACAGGATTTTTAACGTGCGTATTTGATCTTCTACTTGCATATACACACGAAGGGGGTTCAGGCACTAGCAGGTCTGCACATCTGTTGACCTGGGAGATCGTAAAAATCTCCACCCTTTACCCACCAGGCGCCGTCACCGTGATTCCAACCAGGGACCCTCAGATTGACAGTCCAACGCTTTAACCACTCGGCTATTGCGCCCGTCCACTGTGCCATCAATTTTGATGATTTTACCATGTTTTAATATCATCAATCTTGATGGCTGTACCTTGTTTAAGGGCGCTTATAAGAAAAACAGAAATCAAATTGGGTTAATAAAAACATAAAGAGGAAGGAAACCTCAGTTTTTCACATCTCCAGTCGAGCCAGTCCGGCTACCATTGCAGTCCCTGGGAACAAGCCCCAACCCAGCTTGTGGGGAGAGGAAAGTAAATCAGAATAATTTATGAAGCTCCTAGTTGATGGATGCCAAGCAATCAGCAACTGTGGCTGGAAGGACTTCCAAAGAGGAACTGTTCGAGGGGGATGGGGGGAATTGTTCTAAGCATTCTGACCAGGGTAGAAAATGTGTCGATTTCTGCTCATGGCTTTCTCTAGTTCTTGTACTAGCTAGTTTCAGGTAGGTAGATCAGTTGGTGTTATGTTCACAATGCTGTTGATGACCTTATGGATCAGTGTTAGCCGAATGTTCTGTCGTCCAGCCTTCAGAAGAACAGATGTGACATTGCTTGTTGTGTATGTTACTGTGTTAGTCACAGACCTGTCTTGTACTGTAGCTGTTTCGTGGATTCATACTGATCACGTCTCTTCCGATTTATTGATTATTCTGCTTTCGTATTCTTGGGAGTGCAGCTCCCACATTCAGTCATATTTTTAAGTGTGATTTTTTTTTTTTTTTTTTTTTAACGTGCATGACAGTTTTTACCCAAACACACATGCAGCCACGCTCAAGTTTTCAGGAATGTGCTTGCTGGGTATGTCATTTCTATAAACCACCTTCTCTGACACGGATTACAGGATCCTTAATGCATGCATTTGATCTTCTGCATGCATATGCACACGAAGAGCGTTCAGGCACTAGCAGATCTGCACAGGGATATTGCAGAAATTACATCCTTTACCCGCAAGATGCCACAACCAGGATTCAAACCCAAGACATCAGACTTAAATTCAGATGCTTTAACCACTCATCCACTCCACCTGTCAGCCACGTTTTTCCTTGGTAATAACCCAGGCAAAGTTGGGTCATGGTCTTTTGGAGTTCTGATGTGATGTCAGTTTCAGTTATTCTAAACAAGGCATCAAAGCCTGCAGATTGATCCATAGGCGTATGTGGGAACACTGAAAAAGATCCATAGGTGTATAATTATTATTGCAAAACAAATAATTGTATTATGTGCAGACTGCACACGGGGCACACTTTTCTTACCCCTTCATACTTGTTGAAAGGGGAGGAGGCCCCTCAATGTATTCCCTGTGATGAGCCTTTCACTGTGAAACATGTGCTCCTTGACTTTTGGGATCTGCATGATGTTAGACACAGACATTACACGGCGGATTCTCTGAAGACATTGTTTCATTATGTCCCTCCTTGGACGCCGATGGACTTCTTGAAAGAAGTGAACATTTTTAATCAGATTTGAATGCATTAAACTCATACTGTGGAAGGTTTTGTTTTAACTTTTTGAGTGAAAAGCTTGAAACAGTGACTAGTTTTTATTCTTTTTTTTTTTTTTTTTAACCCTTGAAGTAGATGCTGATGTGGCGATAGCCTCGAGATGGCCTTGGTGGTTGGCGAGGCTCTTAGCACCATAATTTGATTTGATTGTGTGTATGCTGGTAGGCAACAAGGAAGATGAGAAGAGTGACAGACTGATAGACAGATTGAGACACAGAGACAGACACAGACCGACTATGTCTGGAGCAAAAGGCAAATCTTATTATTCGTAAGGTGAGGTGGGAAATGTGTGTATATATGTGTGGGGGCTGGGGGGTGGCAGGGAGAGTGTGTTTCTAGCACGTGTGTTTCTAGCACGTGTGTCTAAGTGTATGTGTGCATGTCAGTTGTAATTGTAACATCCTTTGAGCATTAACTCACTCAGTACGGCCAGTCCTCTCTTCTCCTCTACACAGACCCCTCGGATGTCCAGTGGGTGTCTGAATGACCCAACCTTTAGCTTCCGTCGTCAGCATTGTGGTATTCTTTGTCAACATTCATCTCTTCAGTATAAGAGCCTTCCGCTTGCAATATTTTGATGATGGTAATTGGGCTGAAACGCTGTTAACGTCGTCTCTTTCGCCGTTCGTATAGAGAGAGTTAACAGCCTGTGGTATGCAAGTACGTCTTCTTCCCCTAATAATGTAGAGCACAGGAGTAGGAGTCAGGATGGTTGCTGGAAAAAGAGGGCGCTAGTCAGGGATGCAAAGGGGAGGTAACCTACTTCAGGAGGTTATCGGCTGTAGTAACTTTCGTTTTCTCCGCATAGGCGGGTAGTAGTTTGCACATGACAGGAATCGGACCCCTGCCAGAGTCTGCACTAGTGGGTCACAGATAAGTATGTAATTAAATGTAAATTTAAAATATAACTACACACAGATACAGACACACATAAACACACACATTCATATCAGATTCCCACATTTTAATGATCCCTGAATACACTGTGTTGCATCAATTATCATTGTTCAATTCTTGCAGAAAATTCAACCACAAAACTTGATTACATTTTCTTTCTCTCAACATCTTTTCAATACATCACTCACTGACTTTTATATAAAAAAATTTTAAAAAATCAATCTGGCACAATCAAACTATTTTTTCCAAAAATAAAACAAAATCACACACACAAATCATTACTGAGCAAAAGTGAATACAGTAAAACATTTTTTTTTTTTTTAAACACATACATTGTACATCACTCTGGTTACTTTTTATGGCCTCAATTTAAAAAAATAATAATAATAATAAAGTTGCTCTGTTTAAAAAAAAAAAAAACCGTGTGGTGTGTGGTAAATGTGAATGTAAAATGAACAGGATGGCCAAACGATACATATAAAATTGTACCCTATTTCACTAACAAATGTCTATGCTAATTATTACATACCCTTCCTTGGTCTCTACACCCCACCCCACTGCCCCCTAGCCTTTTCATGTGGCAGTTCTTCATGAACATTTTGTCACGTTTCTATTACCTGTAAGTCATTTCTTCCTGTCCCATGTTCGAGTTACTCCCACTCTGCTCATTCTGAATCCCTCATACACAGCGACACCTTGTGTGTCTGTCACTGTTCCAGCATCGTCAGTCCACAGGGAACTATCAGAGTTAACCCAGTCACTTCACTGGTGTTCTGTAGTACCTGTTCTGAATCAACAACCAACATACTTAGGACACTACCTACTAAGTCCCCTACTTAAAAACATAATTCAATTATACATACTTAACCGTGACCCACTTGTGCAGACTCCGGCAGAGGTCTGACATTCAAACATAACTGCTTAGTTGCAGAGCCAGAATAAGTCTCCCCATCCACCACCACCAACCCCCAGAGTGGAGACTGCCATCGTGTCCCTCCTACATCAGCCGCCCCCCCATGAATCTGCCTACACTGAAGACCCCGACTCACCCCAAGCATGGAAGTGGACAGACATCTAATACCCCCGAAAGCGGAGTATGGCTGGCTACATGGCAGGGTAAAAACGGTCATACACGTAAAAAGCCCACTCGCGTATATATGAATGAACGAGGGAGTTGAAGCCCAGGAACGCAGAAGACGACGATGACGGACATCTAATGTGTTTTACACAGCCATCCTTCAGGTACCAACCACCTACAGCCACTCTTTCTGGGGTGTGTTCCCGACTTCACACCTTTCACACATCTGCTTTTCTTCCACCGGGTTAGCAAAGAAAAAAGAACATTAATGTTGAAATCCTTCCTCGGATACAAAACCTGCCTAAAGGACCTCATGCTGAACAGTGACACAATATACCCATCCTTTGCTTTTCTGTGGGGCAATTAAGACACACACAAAATACAACCCCTTTATATAAAAACGCTCTCTAGTATATAGCAAATCACATACACACTTTCTAAAATCCCCAAAACCGTCAAAGAACTAAAAACGCACCCAGCTCTCAGCCATACACAAAAACCACCACTGATACAAAGTAATGTCCATTCTGCACACCAGTCAGTCACCATATCTTTGGCACCAGGATGAGGAGGGGGGGGGGTGATGATCACACACACACACAGAGGATGGAAGGTGATGCCAGTGGTGGTGACCAGGTGCCAGACGATCAGCAGTGTCACCTGTCAGGCATCTGAGGTGAGAGGCTGCTGTTTTTCACCACATGGTCATGCCGCAACCACCCCTCCACTCGCAGCACAGGCACCTGAAACAAACGAATTTCTTCATTATCCAACAGGTGATACTGCTGATCAACTGTTTCTGACCACACAATCACGCCCAAACTACCCCTCCTCTCTCAGCACAGGCACCTGAAACAAACACCTGAAACCTGTTCCCTACCTGTCCCACACACACACACAGATCACACCTGTTCCCTACCTGTCCCACACACACACAGATCACACCTGTTCCCTACCTGTCCCACACACACACAGATCACACCTGTTCCCTACCTGTCCCACACACACACTAAAGACAAGGCAGACACAGATCACACCTGTTCCCTACCTGTCCCACACACACACACAGAGCAAAGACAAGGCAGACACAGATCACACCTGTTCCCTACCTGTCCCACACACACACACACAGCACAGAGCAAAGACAAGGCAGACACAGATCACACCTGTTCCCTACCTGTCCCACACACACACACTAAAGACAAGGCAGACACAGATCACACCTGTTCCCTACCTGTCCCACACACACACACTAAAGACAAGGCAGACACAGATCACACCTGTTCCCTACCTGTCCCACACACACACACACACCACAGAGCAAAGGCAAGGCAGACAGATCACACCTGTTCCCTACCTGTCCCACACACACACACTAAAGACAAGGCAGACACAGATCACACCTGTTCCCTACCTGTCCCACACACACACACACACTAAAGACAAGGCAGACAGATCACACCTGTTCCCTACCTGTCCCACACACACACACACCACAGAGCAAAGGCAAGGCAGACAGATCACACCTGTTCCCTACCTGTCCCACACACACACACAGATCACACCTGTTCCCTACCTGTCCCACACACACACTAAAGACAAGGCAGACACAGATCACACCTGTTCCCTACCTGTCCCACACACACACACAGAGCAAAGACAAGGCAGACACAGATCACACCTGTTCCCTACCTGTCCCACACACACACACAGCACAGAGCAAAGGCAGACACAGATCACACCTGTTCCCTACCTGTCCCCCCCACACACTAAAGACAAGGCAGACACAGATCACACCTGTTCCCTACCTGTCCCACACACACACAGCACAGAGCAAAGACAAGGCAGACACAGATCACACCTGTTCCCTACCTGTCCCCCCCACACACTAAAGACAAGGCAGACACAGATCACACCTGTTCCCTACCTGTCCCACACACACACAGCACAGAGCAAAGGCAAGGCAGACACAGATCACACCTGTTCCCTACCTGTCCCACACACACTAAAGACAAGGTAGACACAGATCACACCTGTTCCCTACCTGCCCACGCAGACAGCTAGGACAGGGCAGACACAGCTTTGCGGGCAGCGTCGTCAAGGTCTCCTGCCGACACAATGGGCAGCTGACTCTCCTCCAGGATCTTCTTGGCTTCGTCCACATTGGTGCCTGGAATATGCCACCACCAGAGTGCATGGTTAGCATTGGTATCATCATCATCATCATCATCATCCTTCTTTTCCTTCTTCTTCTTCACTGGGCACAATAGCCGAATGGTTAAAGCGTTGAACTTACAATCTGAGGGTCCGAGGTTCAAATCTCGGTGGCGCCTGGTGGGTAAAGGGTAGAGATTTTTCCGATCTCCCAGGTCAACATATGTGCAGACCTGCTAGTGCCTGAACTCCCTTTGTGTGAATACACACGCAGGTCAAATATGCACATTAAAGATCCTGTAATTCATGTCAGTGTATGGTGGGTTATGGAAACAAGAACATACCCAGCATGCACACCCCCGAAAACTGAGTACGGCTGCCTACATTGCGGGGTAAATAAACAAAACGGTCATGCACGTAAAATGTTTCGTATCTGTCTGAATGTGTATGTGCGAGTGCATGAAATCTGACTGAATGACACGGGAAACGAATGATGAGCACCCAGTGGCAGCCGTCAGTCGGCTCTACCCAGGTAGGCAGCCTGTTGTGCAAATAACCGTGTTTGTAAAGCGCTTGGAGCTTTTTCTCCGTCTGAGGATAGGCACTATATAAGTATCCATATCAATCAATTATTATTATTATTGTACATATAAAGGTGTTCAGGCACTAGGAGTGCACCACCATAGTGCAGGGTTATCATTGGTGTTAGTATTATCATTCTTCTGCTGCTGCTGCTTCTTCAACTCAACGTTCTTCTCCTCCTCCCACTTCTTATCCTTATTATTATTATTGTTATTATTATAATCATTATTATACACACAAAGGTGTTCAAGCACTAGCAGTACACCACCACAGTACGGGGTTATTGTTATCATTCTTCTCCTCCTCCTGCTTCTTCTTATCATTAGTATTATGGTTATTATACACACAAAGGTGGTTCAGCCACTAGCAGGTCTGCACATCTGTTGACCTGGGAGACCCTTACCTCACCAGGCATTGCGACCAGGGTTTTAATCCAAGACCCTTAGATTGAAAGTTTGATGTTTTAACCACTAGGCTGTAGCATGAACGCTGGCCGTTAAGGAGAAGCGCGAGTGAAGGAAGCATGACTCGACTTCTGGAGACGTTTTCCCTTGCAACACCTGTGGGAAGTGCTGCGCATCCAGAATCGGCCTCTTCTCCCATATGAGGACACACACCGACAGATAAGCCTGCCTGCCTACTCATCCGTCGATCCGATGGGAGACTCCATTCATTCAAGTAGCTTGTATGAGTCAAGGTTCCCACAGACGTGACCAAACAAAATTCCAGACTTTCTCCAGATCATTTCCACACTACACAGAAAATTTCCCAAACTGAACTAAATTTCCATCTGCAACACCACAGACAAAAGAAATAGCCAGATACCCCATTATCATTGTTCAAATTTCAACACTTATTGTTTTTTTCAACTGTTTTAATGCATAAATCTCTTTGTTTAATGGTACTGGTCAAGGGTTTTATCAAAATACCAAGACTTTTCCAGACCCTGAGGGCAAAACATTTTTTTCCATGGAAATGGTTCTGTCATTTTCCCACATCTTTTCCAACCCTGGAAATGGTTCTCTCATTTTCCCACATCTTTTCCAACCATGGAAATGGTTCTCTCATTTTCCCACATCTTTTCCAACCATGGAAATGGTTCTCTCATCTCCCAAAGTCTTTTCCAACCCTGTAAATGGTTCTCTCCTTTTGTCAAGACCTTTCCAACCATGGAAACATTTCTCTCATTTTTCCAAGACTTTCTCCAGACTCCCATGACTAAACAAATCCTGACGTCCAATGAGAGACGTGACGGTGATGCATAGTGACTGACCTTCCAGCCTGACCACCAGAGGCAGCTGAAGGTTGATGGACCTGCAGGCACTGGTGATGCCTTTAGCAATGGTGGCGCAGTTCACGATGCCCCCAAAGATGTTCACCAGGATCGCCTTCACCTGGAGAACACAGCGTCTACATGAAACATCACCCTCATCAACATCCTCACCATAATCATTATCACTAAATGACAAGACAGACAGCACACAGCGTTTACATGACACGTCACTGGCATCAACTTCCTCGACATCCTCATCATAGTCATTATCACCAACAGGGAAAGACAAGACATCACACAATGTTTAAATGTCACTTCTTCATCATCGTCATTAACAAGGACCAACAGACATGACACAACTTGTGGATTCCACATCATCATCACCAACTTCCAAGGAGAAAAAATGAAAAGATATGCTGTCCCCACACCCACACCCCATACATTTTGTGGGGATCGAACCAGTGCCCTCAGATTCTCTCGCTTCCTAGGCAGATGCATTACCACCAGGCCAACACTCTACTGGTCTGAGGACTGATGGGATGGACGTGGGGGAGGGACGTGCTGACCTGGACAAAGACACACAAACAGAACAACTGTGGGACAAACAAAATGTGGCCTGACATCTATGCCCCCAAAATGTGGAGTGTTAACCTTGTGGAATCCCACATATGCCAGTGTTTTCTCCCCCTCCGTCACACCCAAGTGGTGGTCTGGATGCTGTCATTCAGTTGACACAATTAACTCTTTCCATACGAACGGCGAGAGAGACGACGTTAACAGCGTAAACAAATGAATCAATCAATGAAGAAACAAATGAAGACATGCACAACACACACACACATACAAAAAACAAAAAAAACACCACCACCACCCCCGCAAAAAAGGAAAAAAATTCCAACAAAAAACAAAACAAAACCACCTGATGTTTACCTGTGAGTCAGAGGTGAGCAGCTTGAAGGCGTGGAACACCTGGTTCTCTGTGACGGTGCCCCCCACGTCCAGAAAGTTGGCTGGGGATCCTCCATGAAGCTGGATGATGTCCATTGTCGCCATGGCCAGTCCTGCCCCGTTCACTGTCACACAGACATCATCAGACACATCAGTAACAAAGACAGTCCTGCCCCGTTCACTGTCACACAGACATCAACACATCAGTAACAAAGACAGTCCTGCCCCGTTCACTGTCACACAGACATCAACACATCAGTAACAAAGACAGTCCTGCCCTGTTCACTGTCACACAGACATCATCACACATCAGTAACAAAGACAGTCCTGCCCTGTTCACTGTCACACAGACATCATCACACATCAGTAACCAAGACAGTCCTGCCCTGTTCACTGTCACACAGACATCAGACACATCAGTAACAAAGACAGTCCTGCCCTGTTCACTGTCACACAGACATTAACAGACACATCAGTAACAAAGACAGTCCTGCCCTGTTCACTGTCACACAGACATCATCACACACATCAGTAACAAAGACAGTCCTGCCCTGTTCACTGTCACACAGACATCACACACATCAGTAACAAATGTCCCCATGTTCAGTGAGGTATGGAGACATGAAAATACCCATATATGCACGTTTAAGTTCCCATAATCCATGTCCCAGTGTTTGGTGAGATATGAAGACATGAAAACACCCTGCATACATCAACCACGACAGGCGTCAGCAAGTCAATGCTGGTCATGTAGCAGAAAGAAGAAGAGATAAATGCTGACCTAGACAGGCGATGTTGCCATCCATGCCGATGTAGTTCAGGTTGTGTTTGGAGGCCTCCACTTCCCGGGGATCAGACTCCGCCATGTCGTCCATGGCAAAGATCTCCTTCTGCCGGAACTCCGCGTTGTCGTCAAAGTTGATTTTGGCATCAAAGCACACCACTGTCCAAAACACAAAACACATGGTCGTCAAAGTTAAATTTGGCATCAAAGCACACCACTGTCCAAAACACAAAACACAAGGTCGTCAAAGTTAAATTTGGCATCAAAGCACACCACTGTCCAAAACACAAAACACAAGGTCGTCAAAGCTGATTTTGGCATCAAAACACACCACTGTCCAAAACAGAGAAAACATGGTCGGCAAAGTTGATTTTGGCATCTTCTTCTTCTTCTGTGTTCGTGGGCTGCAACTCCCACGTTCACTCGTATGCACACGAGTAGGCTTTTACGTGTATGACCGTTTTTACCCCGCCATGTAGGCAGCCATACTCCGTTTTCGGGGGAGATTTTGGCATCAAAGCACACCACTGTCCAAAACAGAGAACACATGGTCGGCAAAGTTGATTTTGGCATCGAAACACACCAATGTCCAAAACACAGAACACATGGTCGTCAAAGTTGATTTTGGCATCTTAACACACCACTGTCCGAAACAGAGAACACATGGTCGTCAAAGCTGATTTTGGCATCAAAGCACACCACTGTCCAAAACACATAACACATGGTCGTCAAAGTTGATTTTGGCATCAAAGCACATCACAGTCCAAAACAGAACAGATTGTCATCAAAGTTGATTTTGGCATCAAAACACACCACTGTCCAAAACAGAGAACACATGGTCGGCAAAGTTGAATTTGGCATCAAAGCACACCACTGTCCAAAACAGAACACATGGTCGTCAAAGTTGATTTTGGCATCAAAGCACACCACTGTCCAAAACAGAACACATGGTCGTCAAAGTTGATTTTGGCATCAAAGCACACCACTGTCCAAAACAGAGAACACATGGTCGGCAAAGTTGAATTTGGCATCAAAGCACGCCACTGTCCAAAACAGAACACATGGTCGTCAAAGTTGAATTTGGCATCAAAGCACACCACTGTCCAAAACAGAATAGATTTTGGCATCAAAGCACACCACTGTTCAAAACTTCTTTTTTTTTTTCAACAATCATCATCTTAATGCAGATTGTATTCAAATCACTGGCACCAAAAGCAGGCACTGTTTATAAAAACGGACAAAAAAATCAATTTTTGTCACTGGAATTCACTGTGTGTGTTTGAGGGATGGCTAACACTTTCACTTTACTCTGACCCCCACACCCTACCCCCCACCATCATGAGTGTGTATGCATGTGTTTATGTGTGTGTGTGTGTGTGTGAGTGTGTGTGTGTGAGTGTGTGTGTGTGTGTGTGTGCATGTGTGTGAGTGCATCTGTGTGTGTGTGTGTGTGTGTGTGCAAGCATACTGGTGTGTTCATACCTCTCCCGTCGTCGGTCTCCCCAAAAGGGTTGATCTCCACCTGCGTAGCGTCTACCTTCAGAAACAGCTCGTACAGCTTCTTGATCTGATCAGCAGCCTGAAACGCCAACACACACCATCAGCACCATTTTTAGATCGATGAATCTGTCTCTCCCCCTCTTTCTATTCATATATATACATAAAAATAATGATAAATATAGATATAGATACATAGGCAGATAGATTTAAATGCATGTAGGTATGTATGTATGCATAAAAATCAAAACAAAATAAACAATATCAGTAAATACATCATATTACAATATCTTCTTCGTTCTTGGGCTACAACTCCCATGTTCACTCATATGTACACAAGTGGGCTTTTACATGTATGACCATTTTTACCCCACCATGTAGGCAGCCATACTCTGTTTTTGGGGTTGTGCATGCTGGGTATGTTCTTGTTTCCATAACCCACTGAACACTGACATGGATTACAGGATCATCAACCTGCGTATTTGATCTTCTGCTTGTGTATACACACAAAGGGGGTTCAGGCACAAGCAGGTCTGCACATATGTTGACCTGGGAGATCAGAAAAATCTCCACCCTTTACCTACCAGACGCTGTTACCAAGATTCAAACCTGGGACCCTCAGATTGAAAGTCCAATGCTTTAACCACTTGGCTATTGCCCCTGTCATGATACAATATCAAAATGAATGAAAAGTTGAAGGCAAATGACTGAAGCAAAATGAGACCAAAAACTAGGGTAAAAAAAAGTGTGTGTACTGTTTACCTCTTTTGTCTTGTCACCAACAAACCCCAGGTTCTGAGCCATGTTGGTCGCCTGTTCCTCCGTCATCCCCACCTCGATGTCAATGGGGTCCTGACAACAGCAAAATACACTGTCAGGAAGGAAGCCTTTTTCGTTCAGTTTGAAGGCGGTGACAGTAAAATTGGTTGGAGACATAATTTGACAAAAAACAAGAATGCCAGAGAATCGACAGACAGACAGAAAATACGAAAAAAAAACTTGGCCATATGAAGAGCACAGGAACTGGAGTCATGATGGCTGCTGGAAAAAGAGGGCGCTAGTCAGGGGGGCAAAGGGGAGGTTACCTACTTCCGGGAGGTTATCGGCCATAGCTACTTTCGTTTTCTCCGCATAGGCGGATAGTAATTTGCACAGGACAAGAATGTTAGACCCCTGCCGGAGTCTGCACTAGTGGGTCACAGTTAAGTATGTGTTAATTAATTTTTTTTTTTTTTTAAATGTTGCACTGCTCACAGTGCTCACTTTACCTGTCTAATACATGACGATCTCGACGATTACACCTATGTGCTTCTCAGCTTTGTTTTCTGAGGAGTCCCTGTTTGGATCTACATGGGCGTTCGCAGGGAAACTGTCTGAGCTCTGCAGGCATTGCTGCTGCTGCTGCTTTCCTCTTCTCATAGGCGTCAGCAATGCTGCTGTGGTGGTTCTTCTCAAAGCTGTCGTGTGCTTTTTTTTTGCTTTTTTTTTTTCTCTCCAAGGCCTGACTAAGCGCGTTGGAATATGCTGCTGGTCAGGCATCTGCTTGGCAGATGTGGTATAGCGTATATGGTTTTGTCCGAACGCAATGACGCCTCCTTGAGCTACTGAAACTGAAACTGTAATAGCAAGCCAGCCGGTCCTGTCCTGTGCGCTCCTGTAACTGCTTTGGGGGGATTCCAGTATGCGCAACGCTGGCCTTCACACACTCCTTGTAGCGTTCTCCAGGCCGTCCTCACTCTTTTGCCAAGGCAGATTCCACCACAGAGGAGCTACTTAGAGATTCTGGAGTCATTCCGTTCGGATGATGTGCCCTGTCCAATGAAGGTGGGCTTTGAGGATGATGGCTTTGATGCTTGTGGGCTCTGCTCAGTCTAAAATCTCCAGATCTGTGACCTTGTCCTGCCAATCCAAGCCAAGGATTGTGCACAGCTGCACACGTGGAAGAGGAGAGCTCCAGCATTCACTCTCACAACTAATAATGATACTAAAAGGAATTTTTTTTTATCTAAAATTACGTTTAAATAACATACTTACCATGACCCAACAAGTGCAGACTCCGGCAGGGGTCTGACATTCCTGTCCTGTGCAAACTACTATCCGCCTATGCGGAGAAAAGGAAAATAACTACAGCCGATAACCTCCCGGAAGTAGGTAACCTCCCCTTTGTCCCGCTGGCTAATAATGATACTAAATATACACAGTACCATATCTGCTTTAAAAAACAAAAGGAGCAGATGCCTGACACAAGAGGAGACTTCATATGCTGCTGGAGAGCCTACCACAGATAAATATATATATATATATATATAGAGAGAGAGAGAGAGAGAGAGAGAAAGGTAAATCTACGTATATAACATAAACCTGAAATGAACTAAACAAGTGTACCCCCCACCCCCTACCTCCCCCCATACCTTGAAGATGGCGTCAGGGTTTTTCTCGGCCACCTCCTCAATGTCCATGCCGCCCTGAGGACTGCCGACCATGACCGGCCCCCCAAAGCCACGATCCATGAGGATGGCAAAGTACGTCTCCCTTTCAATGTCCAGGGCTTCCGCCACCATCACCTGTCAGTCATACAGCTTTGTTGGTGTTTGCTTGTTGACTCACTTGTGTAAACAAAGTGAGTCTATGTTTTAACCCGGTGTTCGGTTGTCTTTGTGTGTGTGTGTGTGTGAGTCCGTGTGTCTGTGTGTCCGTGGTAAACTTAACATTGACATTTTCTCTGCAAATACTTTGTCAGTTGACACCAAATTTGGCATAAAAATAGGAAAAATTCAGTTCTTTCCAGTCATCTTG